>RJWM01019875.1:0-38160 GCA_004363535.1 Dasyprocta punctata | reverse complement strand
TTTTTTTTTTTTTTTTTTTTTTTGCAGCACCGGGGATTGAACTCACAACCTCGCGCCTGCCAGGGCAGGCGCTTAAGGCACTGAGCCAAACACCCGGCCCTGGTTTTTTTTGAGGCAGGGTCGCACTATGTAGCTCAGGCCGGCCTTACGCTTGCGTTGTAGCCCAAGCCGGCCTCGAACTCACAACGCTCCACCTACCTCAGCCTCCCGAGTGCTGAGATTAAAGGCGTGCGCCACCACGCCCGGCTAAGAACTGGCTTTTCATTCCGTTGATTTTTCTCTATTGTTTTCCTGTATTCTGTCATACTGATTTCCCCTCTTTACTTTGTAATTTACTCTTCAGTTTATTTTGAATTTAATTTTCTCTTCTTTTTCGAACATTTTAAACTGAAGTCATTGACTTAAAATTTTCTTTCTTTTCTAATTACGAGTACTGAGTTCTATAAATGTCTAAGTGGCAATGTGTTATCTGCATCTGTAATGGTTGATTGCATCAATTTGAGAAGTTAGAAGCCTCACTAAATTGGCCCGGCAATTCTACTTTCTTGGTTTAGAGGATACACCCTGTGGTCGCTTGCCACTTGGACTGTGTGAAGAGGACACAAGGAAGTATGGACTTGCTTCTGTTCTTTGGAGGAGCTCCAGTCTTGGTCTTCAGCTTGGTTGTCATCTCCTGGCTTCTAGCACAGTCTCTGTCTTCCATCTGGGATCCTTCAGCCTTCTGGCATAGACTCTTCAGCTTTCCATCACAGACTCATTGGCCTCCTGATACAGACTGACATGGGGCACTGTAGTGTGCTCCCAACCTCGGACTGAAATATCCCATCTCCATTGTGCAGACACCTTCTGCACACTTCCTTGTCCAGCTCTGTGGCTGAGCATCATAGGCCAATCTTGTCATTTCTTATACATTTTTGTATCTCGTGTTATATCTGTTTCTCTAATAAGACATGGACTGATACAGCAACCCACAAATTATTATACACTGTTGTTTCATTTTCACTGAGCTACAAATATGTGCTAATTTCTGCTTGTATTTTTCCTTTGACCTCTGTGTTATTTAAAAGTGTGTTATTTAGTTTCCAAATGTATGGAGATTTTCCAGATATTTTCATTGAATTTATTTCTGGTTTAAGTTAATTGCTGTTGTTGTAAGGTACTGTTTTTGGTGTGTTATGTTGCAGTTAGCTACATAATAAACTTCCACAAATATCTTCAAAATGAGAAGCTCTATCAGTCTGAATGTTGAAAAGAAAACAGAAAGAGATCTAATAAAAATAATACGCATAAGAAATCATTAGAAATTTAGAAAAAAATTCAAAAAAGACATCACTAGAAAATTTGTAAGTTGCTGAAAATGGCAAAGGAAATTATGGAAATTCTAGGACAATGCTGATGGCACATCAATTGATTACTCCACATAAGCAGGTGATTCCCAGAAGACTTAAAGCTACTGAAAAAGAAACCACATCTGTCTTTTCCTCACACACTGATCTTCTGCAGACAGAGAAAAATGGGTGGGGTTTTTTCACCTTTCAAATGCTGTGTGGTACTTCTCAGTGATGGAACATAAACTACTACCATGCTCAAAGGAAATACTATTAGAAAAAGTAGCTTATAGACTTCCAAGGATTTTGGAGAGACAAAAGAATCAAACAACTCTTAATCTTCCTTTGGCTAAATCTTGAAGTATGATATTCCCTGTCTCTTTCTTATCTTGTCAAAGATTTTCCTCCTCAGCCATTCTTGAGTGGTGACTGTGACTGCTGGGAATTCCCAGATCGAGCACAATGGGCTAGAAACAAACCAGGTGCTATGTATCCAAGTCCTGCAGGGTGCATCAGAGCAGTGTCCTGATTCAGTCCCATTTCTGACGTGCACATATGCAAACTGAACACCATGCTAGACCACACAGTGTTCTGGGATTTACAGAATAAGAATCTCATCACTTATAAAGTATTTCCATATATATCATGCATGTGATTCTTCTAACACTTCAGCAGTTTGGTGAAAGAAGCATTGTTATTCTAAACATAGAAAAAAAAATCCCTGAAAGATGAAGTAATTTTCTAAAAGTCATATCCCTGATGAATACGAGCAGAACAAATATTAAATTTGATGTTAATCCATTTCTCATGTTCTTTTCAACTTTCACATCTTCAATGTAAGGGGGTAGGGGTGAATGAAAGAAAAATTAGCTTTTTTTTTTTTTTTTTTAAGATGGGTAGTGCTATGTAGCCCAGGCTGACCTCAAACTCACAATGATCCTCCTGCCTCAGCCTCCCTAGTGCGAGGATTACAGGTGTGTGCCACCATGCCCAGCTAGCTTCTAAAATTATATGATTTCATTGTTTCTAGCAATAAGGTTCTAGGAGATATTGCTGAATGAGTGATAATTGTCAAGGTGAGTTTTGTGGGCTTATGTGGGAGATAATTTGGTAACCAGTATTATCCATGTAACTAGTAAATGTTGCTTTGCTTTTCACAATGACATATCAGAAATTGTCCACCATTTTATCATCTGTTACCATTTAGCCAATATATGAATTTCAATACTTTTAATTTATTCCTTATCTTCACTAAATTAATATATATTTTTTCTACTGTTGAATTACATGATATGGCCTTTTTGATATATCAGCTGAATATACCTTTCAATGTGTTTTCCTTGCCAGGGATATAGTTCAGCCGCACAGTGCCTGCCTGGCAAATGTGAGGTCAGGAGTTTGATTCCCGGTACAAAAAAAAAAAAAAAAAACTGACCAATGTGTTTTCCTTGCAGATGCCTGGCATACTCGATTACTCCCTTACAACTGAAGTGAATTGAAATCATGCCTTAGAACTGACAAAGCAGAAAAGAAAAAACAATCAGGCAAAGAAACTTAAATTTAAGAGGAATTTTTAATACTGTCTTGTTATTTCTGGAAGCAAAATTCATTTCCAAAACTGTCAGGCTAAAACAGTCTTTAATTATCTCAGTTTGCCTAGAACTAAGTATCATTATAACATTAAGAGTTAAGCTGAAATGCCTTGCTGTAAGCTTTTGAGTTTTATCAAATACCAACATCTGTAAAATCTGTAAGATAGATCTATAACATCTGTAAATTAGGTGAAACATGAAATATGAGTCCTGTGATAAACTGATATCAGAAAATGAGCTTAACCTTCAGTGATGAAAAACAAGCAGAATGATACTCTATAATAACAGATGTTTTATTCAAGCACATATTTTAAAATATTTGCCATTCAAATATTAAAAAATTTAAGGCCATGTGTATAGAAGAGTAAGTTTTATAAAATAAAAAATATCAAAATTTCCCCTAGATTCTTACTGGAAATCTAACATGGGACTAATGATTAATAAATACCAAAATCTTTTTATTCTTATTTTCTGTGCTGTAAGCTACTTTTAGTAAAGCTTTTGGGCCTGAACCTTGCTTCAGTGCCCTGTGATTTGTAATGACAGATACTGACCACATTAATGGGCATAAATCTAGGTTTTGGAGATGATGCCGAATCTTGTCATTATAAAAATTTCTACAAATGCTGAAAGACTGAAGATTTATCTAATTGACCTTGTTTCAGGCTGGGAGAGGGATGACCTTCCAGGAACCACCAGGCTTCTCAAGTCCCTGGGACTATTTAACTACAAAGGTCTGCTTTTAATCATAACATAATAAGATTTGATCTCATAATGTTTTCCAGAATCCCTTATCTCATCACGATTATGTAATATGTAGAGACAGAGAGAGATAGAGATAGAGACAGAGACACAGACAGAGACAGACAGACAGAGAGAAAGACAGAGAGAGACAGACATTTTACAGGGGAATTTCTAATACAATATGCATCCAATGCACCCAATACTGTGGCACAAAATAGCTTTGAGGAATTTTTGTCCTTTGCTTGCTGTTATGTGTTGGAATTTTAGTTTTATAATGGAAACAGTTGAATGACCAGGACTGTTGCACATATGCTTTCTCATACAAAATAGTGCACAAAATTTCAAGGATTCATGAACCTTCCTGGAAGTCAAAGAAGCCTAAAATTGGTTCATGAATTTCAAGTAAAGACTCTTTCTAAGAGAGGCATTTTATGATATACTGCTAACCCATCAGACTTGGGCATATGAATAGGTTTGGGTTCCCACAGGCCTCCCTCCGGTGTAGTCAGTAGACTGTATGAGGGATTCTGTCAAGTCCCACAGGGCCACAGTTGGGCACATTTTTGTGCAATGCTCAGCATCCTCTTTCTAAATACCTTGAGGAAGGTACTGTGTGATTTCAGGGGCAATATAGTGATATGCACAACCTAACAAGTAATGTTTATCTTTTGGTCATTGATCATGATTTAGTACAGGAATTTTCTTAAAAGAGACCATTATCCTGTAAATAGGGCTTTACCTCATACCATGAATCTTGTATATTTGCCTCATTGCAGATTCCATTTTAAATTGATATTTGTTTTCTCTTTGCCATATTTTTCTTGCTGTTCCTAATTTTGGTTGTAGCACTGTATATATAAACAATATCCTAGATCTTTCTTATAAGTAAATTAAAAGTTGACATTTGAAATTACAATATGATTTTGTACACTTAAGGAAAATAGGTGAAATGATTAATTTTTCATATTAAGTAGCAAAATAGAGGTAGTATGTGACAGTGAAAAAAAACACAGGCCTTAGTTAACTTCAGATAAATCTGAGTGAACTGATATCTTTTGCTACTTTTAATAATCTTCCTAAAGGGCTGGGAGTTTGGCTCAGTGGCTTAAGCGCCTGCCCTGGCAGGTGCGAGGCTGTGAGTTTGATCCCCGGTGCCGCAAAAAAAAAAAAAAAATAATAATAATAATCTTCCTAAAATTTGATAATTTCTGGGAACATGGCCTTTAAATGAAGAAAATAATTCTGCTAAATGTCTCTTATTTACCGTATATCATCTTAAGTTATTTATGGAGAGAAATGCATTGTCTAGTTTTTTGACACTCTGAAGAAATTATTTATGGTTCATAGTCATGGAATTTGAAGATCACCATGATCAATACAGCTAAGTGTGTTGACCCTAAGTGAAATCCAGGTCTAATTTAACTACAAATTCATATATACTTTTGCTTTAAAATATATAAATTTGTGAAATCTATCTAGAGTAACTAAATATGAATCAGAATGAATAAGACCCAAGATTCAGAAAGCCGTGTTCAAAATTTAGAAAATTTACAGCTGTTAAGGCCATTCTCTTCCTGATCTTATAATTCTCGCCCTGCCTTCTATTGATACCAGATAAATATTAAGAACAAAACATTATAGTAGTTTTATTAAAAGAATCCATTCCATCTGTCTATCTCTTATTCAGGTGAGGAGAATGATTTTTCTTTTGAAAATAATCACAGTAGGCCCCCAAAATATTCCTTATAAGTTTGGGGTAACTATAAAATAAGAGTCCTACATCATATTTTCTGGATGTTTATTCAAATATTAGATTTTCTGCTCTATCTACTATCAAAGTAGCAGTAGAGAACATTAGTGATTGAAATTTCATGAGGGTTTTCAGGCAGAGAAAAGAAAGACCATGATTTCACAATGTCTCATCTAACTACTCACTCAGAGACCATATAACCCATTAGAGCCATAGAAGTGCATTTATCATAAGAATATAGTGGAAGGGTAGTATATGGGCTATGGGGTGTGGTTTTATTTTGCAAGGGATCATCAATGAGTGCTCAGATGAGTTGCACAGGTCTGAGTCCTGCACCTACAGAGTCCCACATGCCAACATCAAGCCCACAGACAGTAGCCAGATAAGAGATTTTCACCAAAGAGTGAACCACTTTTGCCATAAGCAGTCATCCTAGGATCACAGGTTCCCTTCATCCAACTCTTTGCATTCTAATAAGTCTCATACTAGAGAAACTGTAGCTATTTGAAAATCAGAACATACCCCACCACTGCTGCAATCATCCCCACCCCTATGGCACTATCATCTAACCTACTGCAGGTGTGGGGAGGAGGAAAACAGAGGTGATTGTTTTAATGCTAAAAAGTGATTAAAAATAATTGTGCAAGTAGATTGCTTTAATCATGGTTCAGGACTTCAAGATGGGTGTCCAGTGATCAAACTGTCACTTATGGAAGAACTACTCAACAGCTAGTTAGTGCATTGATTCATCTCCACAAACTATAAATTAGTTGCTGTTACGTAGCAAGGCAGGTTTAGCTGGTTGCCACAACTAAATCTGAGCTTGCAACTAGTCAAACCCTATCTTAGCCACTTTCTCATTGCTAGGATAAAATACTAAACATCTACATCCTATTTGGGCTCATAGTTTCCAGGGGACTCACTCCATGATTGACTGTCCCCAAGGCAGGACAGCGTGGTAGAAGGTCTGGCAAAGAACAGCTGCTCATCCATGGTGCCCAGGAAGCAGAGAGAAAAGAGAAGAGATGAGACACGCTGTCATGTATCAGGTCCCAATGCCCCACTTCTTCCTAACAAACCCCACCTCCTAAATGCACATTCTACCGTGACCTTCTCAGTGACGAATCCACTGATGAGCATAGCACTCCCGCGACTGCATTATCTTCTGCACACATGAATTCTGCAGGATTTTCTAGATCCAAATCATAACATACTCTTAATTCAAAAATTCTATTCAGGACCCAAAATACCATTTCTTAAGGAAAACTTCTGATTCATATCTACAAAACGTGAAAGATAATAAAATTGATCTCGGGGTCAAAGTCCTGACTTGTTTAAAATTCATCCCAAATATCATGCTGATCTGAATAAACATCCTGACTCCCAGGAATATTCTCTCTGGTGGCCCCAAACCATTTAGGAAGGCAGAAAAAGTTTAGTAAAATATTTTTCTCTAGCCTAGACTGATTTCAAAAAACCATTAAAAATATTATTAATCCTTTGATAAACTGATGCAGAGCTGAGTCAGAAGAACAAAAGCTGCTAGCGTTGGATGATCTGAGGGGAGCCTGAGGGTAGTAAAACATTTCTAGTCTGCAATATTAGAAAACACTCGATAATTTAAAATTTTCAGTCACTGCCTGAAGCAACTGCAAACACTCAAATATGTATCGTAATGTATTTGTTTCTATCTTTGAAACATAATATAGTAAATGTTAGTGAGAATAAGGTGTAAAATCTCATTTGTAAATGAATAATTATAGAATAAATTTGACTGTTCTAGGTAAAAATAATTATGTCTAAAGAAGAATGCTTACTTTTTTAGCGTGCCAAATCCTAGTGTTATCATCTAATCATATAGGGAAAGAGTATCTGGCATTTGAAAATTAGAATTGTCCTAGAGTGCCTAAATCATTATAGTACAAAGAGCAGACATTTTATATTCGTTCACAAAATGTCTAATGATGCAATATTTTGCTTACGATGGCATAATTTACAATTTATGCATTTAAAAAAGTTTTTGCATTTAAAATTTATTGATTTCTAAAATTATTATATTGATATAAGCAATATATTCTTGGATATGATACTCAAACAATTTGAAAGAAAAAGTTAAACAGCCTTGTTGACTGCTGCACTATAAATACTCTATATGGCTATTGCTAATAGTTTCTTGGGCCCTTATCATAAGGAATAGCAGGAGGCTGAGACCAGCAGAGACGCCAGGCTTGTGCAAAGGCAGCTTGGCATAGAATTCATTGTGCCTGGGTGCAGGCAGAGAGTGAAAAGGCCATCTGTAGGGAGCAAAGAGAAAAGGGCTTTTTTTTTTTTTTAATAGGGTTTGAAAGAAGGCAAGGAACATTAGGCAGGAAGATCTTAGTAAACATCAGCGGTCAAAGTTCTCTGGATGTTTCGTGCCTCCGTGAGCAAAGTACTTGAGGCATCTGGTGTGAGTACTTGGGTGTCTTTAGATGTCCAAGTGTTTGGCAAGATTCCTTGTTCCATCTTAGCTCTTTTAAGATAGCCCATGTTTGCTGGGGGCAGCCCCATTGAGCTAAGAACAATGCTTCTTCTGGCAGACAGGTGAGGTACTGGGAAAATTGAGCCTTACACTTATCTTACTTTTCAATATTATTATCTTGAAACTTTCTTTTTGAAACAGTTTTTTGAGCTCGAAAGGAGAACAAGTACTTGTGGATATGGTGTTAACTACAGAAAAACACTTTGTCCAATTTGTGCAACCTGGAGGCAAGGAAATGAAAAACAAAAACTTTGTTCTCTTGTAAGTCTTCCTGTAGAACCCTGAATCTTAGATTTTTATTCTATGATTAAATATTTGAATGGTCAGGAATCAAGCAGATTAAAGAAGTGTGAGATGACTACAAACTAGAACACACTCCCCACAGAACCAAGAAAAAAATTAAAACAAATAGTAAAACAGTGTTTTCACTGTTAAGAGTACTACAAAGGGTTCTGTCACCAATTCTTTGTGATTCTGGGACCTACATTTTCATTAGGTGGATGAATAATCAAATATTCAAGCAATTTCTTCATGTCGATTACCACCTCAATATTTAGAAATGAATGAAGTGTTATTGTTAAAATGTAAAGTTTAAGGAATGATATGCTAGTATGTTAGCTCTGGGCCAATGAAATGGCAGTATTTGGAAATAATGCTGATCATTCTCCATATAGTAGAACACATTTTCTGGTAAGCTTCCCATTTTCACTGCTTCACTACTTCAGGAAGTAGTGGAAAGCCACAGGAAAAAAACAAAACAAAACAAAACAAAAAAAAACAAAAGAAAAGCCACAGGTCCATTCTTACTTCTGCAGCACATATACTGAAATTGAAAAATCACGAGTCCTTGGAGCAATAACTCTAAAACTCTAAGACTGAAACAGCAAGCAAAGGATAAACAATAGTAATGATGCTACTGATGGGCAACTTAAAGTTTCAGCAGAGCACATGAATTATAGGCATTCTGTTACAGAAATTAATGTAAGACCCATTTAACCAAGAATTTGATATTTCTTTCTACTTTTACCTGATCTTCATTAAAATATTCTTATGAAAATTAAGTCATTGTAAAGGTAAGCAAGGTTGCATGTAATACTTCTTCAAATACTTTTCTGTTCTACATGACTATTTCAAATCAAAATATACCACATAAAACCCAGATAGTATTTATTTGGAAAGAGGGCTATGCAATTTATTCATATCTCCTTTCAGTTAATATTCTTTGCAAGCCCACTACTGGCCAGTCTTGGGCTAGAAAGTGAAAAACGTCTTTGTTTAATGAAGTCTAATGGAGGTTAAAAAAAAAAAACCTCAGGACAAATTTGAACAAATGCATAATATGTAAGATGGTGATAAATGTACTCCACAAAGCAAAAAGGCAAAATACATGTTTACAGATCAGTGGTGATGGATGTGTATTATTTTATATTTAGTGGTCAAAAAGGTTCTTCTTGATAATGTGATATTTCAGGAGATGTCTCAGGAAAGTAGGAAGTGAGCCTGTGGATATTTGAGGTAGAACAGTGCAGACAGATGTGGGGAGAAAGTTCAAGGTCCTGCAGAGTGGCACAGTTGACCTGCTAAGGTAAGAGTAAAGTGACCAGCAAGGCTGAGCCCGGGAAGGAAGCAGCATAGAACAGTGAGTCCAGAGCAGTGTGGCAGATAGGGCAGATCTGGGGAATGGGTCAGCATGTGAACACTTCGGCTTTTACTGTGCAAGAAATGGAAAGCATAGTATGATTTTGCATAGGTTTTGGTTTTGCATAGCATTCATCACTTCTTAGACAAATTATTTTAGTTGCTGTGCTGAGAATGAACTACTACACCTTTCTACTTTCACCTTGAACAAAGGTGAAAGTAGAAAGATCAATGAGGAGAATACTGCAGCATTTCAGTGAGGAAGACTGGGGTTTGGGAGGTGTAGTTGCAGCAGTGAAAGTGGAGAGAAGTAGTAAGACATTGAATACATTTTCAAGGTTGAGCTGATAAAATAGGTTTATAGATTAAATCTGAGGTGCAAAAGAGAAGGATGAGGCTAAGCAGTTGATATTTTTAAGCCCAAAACTGGATGAAGCAGGTAGCATTTCTCTAAAATTAAAAGAGGATCTGAATTTAGGGGTAAAAATAGGTATCAGAGATGAGGGTGATAATGCCTATCAAATACCCAGGAGGAAATATGGAGTAGACAATGAAGTGTAGTGAAAGAATTCAACAGCAGTAATGTGGGAGACACTGTCAAATACTGTGGTGTTCTTGGGAAGTGAAAAAACAAAGCATAGAAAGAATTCAGAAATATTAAAATACAACTGAAGTATTAAGTTAAACTGAATGTTTAAGAAATTCCCTAAACATCAAGGTGATTTCAAAATCCTTGTTTAAAATTAACTTTTACATTTTCTTTATGGAAAGAGCTCCTTAGCTTGCAAAATAAACTTATCTCACAAAAATATAAAATTTAACCCCTTGAAATTATGGTGGCTAAGAATCTCTGGGGAGAACCCTCCATGTTGGGCTGAGAGGCAGCAACCAGCAGAAACCCCACCTGCCTCCCTGGTGAGTTTGCGCAACCACGCGGACCTCAGGGAGAGAACTATGTGCCTTTTGAGAACCCTCCATGTTGGGCCGAGAGGCAGCAACCAGCAGAAACCCCGCCTGCCTCCCTGGTGAGTTTGCGTGACTGCGCAAACTCCAGGAAGAGAAAGAGCAGTGTGTCCCATAGGCCTACCAGTGCGCGGGCTATGAATCAAGGACTTTCCCCCCCACCACCCCGTAAGCATCCGGCTTGCTCAGAGGACCTACTAAGTTCATAGCAACTAAGGTACATAAAGCAACTAAATGCTTGTATGTTAGGTTTTTTGCAGGCCTGGTGCCCACAGTCTCAGCATTTCTTGGGTAGATGACATTGTGTAGTGTGGCAAATATGTGGGATTATCCTCTGTCTTGTCTTCGAGCCCCAATATTGTTCTCATTATTTTGCTTAATTTTGTTTAATCTTCGTTTCCTTTTTTTTTCTTTTCTTTATTTCACATCCTGTTTTTATTGGTTTTATTGTGTTTTGTTTTTGGTTTATTTTTGCTATGCCTGATGGAATGGTCAACTATTCTGAAAGTAACAAGATACAATATAGTAGCTCTTGTTTTCATAGTATCTCTTTTTGAAGTTCTATGCCAGTTCTACTGCTTTGTTTTGATTGTTCTGTTATCTTTTGTTGGATTTTGCTATCTTTGAAATAAAAAAAATAAAGAAGATTTAGATATGTACTCAAAAAAAAAAAAAAGAATCTCTGTGGAAGAAAATAAAAGATGAAAAATCTGAAGTCTTATCTTGGAACCATCAATGTAATAGTTTTTCCAATTTCTCATGAAGTAAGCTTAAATGAAAATGCTTCTTTGTTAGTTAACAGTGTATGAAACAAATTAAATCATCATGCCAAAAATCATTTTCCTGTTTTAGCACGTGCAAAAGACTTTACCTGAAACTTTCCAGAAAGATAGCCAGCACTACAAAATTCAGCTGAGGGCACTTAAAGGAAAATATTTTCATTTAAATTTGAAAGAACCTAGTGTTAGAACCACCATGAAAGTTTTAACAAAGTTGGACTGAGCAACATTTGGAGAAAAGAGATACAATTATTTTTCCTTAAAAAAATAGTAAAATAATTATGGATATATATTCTAGATTTCTTTACTACTGAAAAGCAAGAGAATTTTAAGAAAGAAATATCAAGTTGCTGGACTTCTGCACAAACAATCAAGTACATTGGGAAAGGCCCAGAACAGAGAAACATGATTGTGTTTAAATGGAGGGTTTGCTTTTGAGATAGGACTAGAAAATAGAGTTAAATAAATTAAGAATGGGGATTAAAACACTAACAAATACAGCAAATGCCATGAATTTCTTAGTAAAGCTTTGACAAGCCCTGATTCTTACAGCAACAACTGAAATCAGTACAGAGAAAAATCAAGCCATTTGTGTCACTTGATGTGACTATTTTCTCCTAAATGCAATTGCCAGTGCAATTGCCAATTGTTTACCTAAAGACACTGATGCAAGTAATTTTTGTTAGCGTGTCTTGCTGGGGATTTAGTTTGTCTCATGTACAGTTTATGTATAGGTTCATCTTCAAGCTGCCTGTAATTTACCTTCAAGAAAAGTCTTAGAAATCAAGTTGGCACTAACCAGAAACAAATCTGTACTTATGGACAAAACACATAACTTATTCTGCAATTGAAGGGGCATAAATAGGTATAAAGCAAATTTAATCATCATGCCAAAACTCATTTTCCTGTTTTAGCACATGCAAAGAACGTTGCCTGAAAATTTCCAGAAAGACAGCCAGCACTACAAATTTCAATATGTAATACACGGTGACTGGTTTTAGAGCTCTCCGTACATCCCCTTACAGCATGTGCTGCTGGAGCACAGACATCTATGAATCAGATGGACATAAAACTAATGTTTCTTAGAATATCATAACACTGTTGGAACATGCCAGTAAAACTTCCTAGTTTTCAGAGGACAGAAATGATGTATATGCCTATATGTAGGAGATTAAGAGATCATAAATTCTTTTGAGAGCTACAAAGAAAATCCTTTAAGAAAAACCTCCAAAAGTTAGCATTGTGAGGAAAATACATGTATCTTTGTAGTAGAGCCCCTCCTTTTTCCTTTGAATTCATTCTTTGATTTGGGGGAACACAAACTCGGCATATCAGACATCTAGTAGATTTGGAGTTATAATATTTCCCTCATATTATTTGGATTGTTCAGCAATCCTGTACTATTCCTCTATCACCTGCAAGAATAAAACTGTTTCCTGTTAAAAAAAAAAAAAAGTCTCATTGTCCAGACTCCCTGCATGTAGCAACCCGCTACATCTGTCCCATCTCATTTTCACAGGAGCTAATCCAGAAGAGGGATGAAATTTCACTTGGATGCAGGAACACTGGATGATTTTTTATAATTATGTCATTACTTTGCCTTGACATGAGGCATTTTTGCTAATTCACAACACACTCTGAATTACCTTCCTTATCTCCACTACAACTAAATAGCATCCCTACAATTGCTCAAGAAACTGTATTTTGTAGGTGTCTCAGGTTAGAAAGAGAATTATTCAGCCGGGCGTGGTGGCACATGCCTTTAATCCCAGCACTCAGGAGGCTGAGGTAGGAGGAGCGTTGTGAGTTCAAGGCCCGCTTGGGCTACAATGTGAGCGCAAGGCCGGCCTGAGCTACATAGTGTGACCCTGCCTCAAAAAACTAGGGTTGGGAGTTTGGCTCAATGGCTTTAAGCACCTGTCTGGCAAGCGTGAGGTTGTGAGTTCAATCCCCGGTGTTGCAAACAAAAAAAAAAAAAAAGAAAAAGAATTATTTCCTCATGTACACATTTGTAACCATCTCCACAGTATACTGCATTTTGCAGATATATAAAAGTGTGATATAACTCATTATTTAGTTAGTAAATAATAACACTGTTGAAAATTCCAGGATGGCTGTGCATAGAGAATCTTGAAAGCTAAAAAATGCTTATTTTGCCAAATGACAATTTGATAGTGAAAAACCAAAAGGAGAGGGGATGGGAGAAAAAACAGTTATCATCAATTCCATTTGCTAACCCAAAAAACTTTTCATTGTTAAGTATGATGGCAAACTCAGAAAATTTTCCAATACTCATTAACTGATCCAGACATACAAAGTGACTCTGAAGCATTCCAGGGAATGTTATGAGAACTTGCCCTTCTTGGATTGAATTCATCTAAAAGCATCTTGGAAACAAATATGTTTGCCTCAATAATATTGTGCACAAAAAGGGAGAGGCTGCTTTTAACACATGTGAAGAAGCTTCTCCTTGAAACTACCTTTGACTGAATAAAGATAAAGAAATCACCCTGAACATATCATATCTCATCAACCCATATGAGCTATATTCCCTCTGTTTTCATTCTCTTCTCATCTATTCTATTTCTAGTTTTTATTCTGTTTCTATTTTCTCTTGGTAATTTCTGAGTCTTTCTAATTTTGAAAAGCAAAGGAAAAAGCCCATGAAATTATTTTCTTTTCAAATGTGAAGGGGAGAAAAAGGACTTCTTTCCTGATTGAAAAAGAGAGGAAAAGGAACTCAGTCTTGCATTGGGTTGCATCAGCAGCCAGCAGAAGCCTCTGAGGAGGATGGAGAAGTGAATTAATAGTGTGCGTGAAGAACTGAGTGGCTCAAGAACAATAAGTGTGCAGGAATATCACACGTAAAGTCAAACCCAGTGCTGAGAAAACAATTGGTAATGTGGAAGTAAAACTCACACTTGCCACTCCAGAAACCTGACTTGCTTTCTACCAACTGTTATCTGGCTTTTCAAAGTCATAGCGCAACCCATTATACTCCATCTCTGTCTTTTCCTCCTCTGTTTCCTTCCTATCCACAGGCTGAGCTCAAGCACAAATATTTTTAAGGTGCATGTTTTACATATTTCATAAAAGAGCAATAGCAGAGGCTTCCTAATGAGCTATCCTCATATAATTACATATAAAATTACATATAAAATCTTTGGAGAAAAATGCTGATGCTATTTCTCTGGTATACATTTTTATCAACTGGGTCACACTCATGAAGTACATAAGTGAGAATTATGCTGGTTTTATAGCACCTTCTGTTTATCGAATAAAACATTCATTTCTTCCAGTTTTCTGAAAGAAACCAAAATTTTCCTGGTGCTTGTATTAAAGGTCTTACTTCCCTACAACTGAATAGAACCTAAATATCAGTAAGTAGATTACAAAATCTTAGGTTGATATTTTCTGTTCCCTAGCTACAAGCAAAAGTAAATGAGAGCATTAAACCTCACTGAATGCCATGTAAAGATTTACAGAGCGTGCTATTAATTGAACACTTGCTATATGCTATATACTGTTGTATTTAAATGAAACATCTCATTCAGTCTTCACAATGACTATGAGCAGGATGAAGCTTTGCTAGCATTTTGCAGGTAGGAAGACCAAGTCTCAGGGAGGTTAAAGAATTTGTCAAAAGTCAACTGCTGACAAGCAGTAGAATTGAGAATTAAATAAAGTTACTTCAAAGCCTTTGTTTTCACCCTCTGCATTAAATTATTTTCACTAGAGATATTGGGGATGATCTAAGTGTTAAAGAATCCTAAATTTAGGGCTGGGAGTTTGGCTCAGTAGCTTAAGTGCCTGCCCTGGCAGGCGCGAGGTTGTGAGTTCAATCCCCAGTACTGCAAAAAAAAAAAAAAAAAAAAAAAAAGAAACCTAAATCTTTCAGAAGGAATAATGCTACCTTCTTGAATTTTTAACTTCCACTTTTAAAGTGATATTTTGTATTCATTTTGGTATTTCAGTGAGTCTAAAACTACTCCCCAAGTATAATTAGAAAATTTGATTTATAGTCCAGCATTAACCTTATATTCTCTTCGGATTAAAAAAAAAAACAGCTAATTTTAGTGTAGCATTCTGTTCCTGATTTTGTTAGCCATCATCATCCTAAATTCAAGATCACCAATTATTTTGTTTTAATCTCAGGAGGTCCCACCCTATGCCACTCCTGTGATCATTTAAATTCTTGTTCTTTAAAACTTCCACAGTTTAATTATTCAGAAATCCCTGATTTAAATATTAATTTTGTTCCAAAAGGTTTATTTGTAGGTCAGTTAGAAGCTTGGAACATATTCATCCTTATAAACAAAGTTGCAAATGAGAGTTTGAGTCCCCAAGCAGTAATAAAAGCCTGGAAAATCCATAATGAAACTGAGCTACAGTACTGATATTATTGTCCTGAGTTCCAAGTCAGCAGAGCAGGTCATTAATGATTCAAAAAAGCCAGAGTGGGAGAGAAAGAAAGATTCAATTAAATGCAAATACTTAACAGAAATTCTGTATTTGCAACAAGCAATAATGTATAAAAAAACACTTTTAAGAATATTTTAGCTCTTCATGTTATAAAATCCTGTTTAGTAAAGTATGATGAAATAGCTGACAATAAATATAGGCATCTGCTTCCACTATGCTAACAGCAATGGGATGAATTATGAGGAGCACTTGCAAGAGCGAGAAGTGAACTGTGCCCATTGTGAGACTGGCACAGTGTGGTCTGCACACTCAACTCCGCAGAGACTTGATGTAGCTAGGGATCTCCGAAGAGGAGTGTGAACTTCCCAATGAGTGTGCAAAGAAACTCTTTTGTATGCTGTAGGAAACTCGGATGCATTTTGTTTTTAAAATACTGATTTATGTAGATATATTTAAATGGAGTGGTAGAAGACATTCTACCAATGGCTGTGCAAGGTATAATTAAGATCCCTTGATATCTAATACTCAAGTGAACCTGGACTTCTCACTTGGTCTAGATGGTTTTCTGCTATGCATAGCATTTGAGGTATTAAGGGAGTAGAGGAAGCTAACAGTGGGGTTCTTTCCCTCCCGTGCCTCCTCTGTTTTGCTTTCAGTACTGGGGACTGAATCAGGGTTTTCTCACTGACCTTCTGTTATGGTTAGATATGGAACATGCCCCAACACTCTCATGGCCTCACAGGTGGAGTGTGCAGAAGGTGCTGGAATCGTGGGGAGGCTGTGACACTCCACAGGTGAATACACAGTCAAATATGCTGTTAGGAGGTGGGCCTGGTTATCATGGGGTGTGACCTTGAGTGGTATACAGAATCTCCCTCCCCAGTTCCTCCTCTCTCCCTCTGCTTCCTGGACAATGTGACTGTGCTGTGGGGAGCTTTCCTCCACTATGCCATTCTGTCCTGCTGTTTCTACCTTGGAGTCAACCTGTTATGGAAAACAGGATACTAGACTTTTTCAGACAGTAAGGAACAAAGTGTGCACTTCCAGAGAGGTAGAGAAAGGTTTTTATTTTGGCTGGCCTGGCTTGGGCGTTGTAACTTCTGAGCCCAGGAGATAGTGTTACAAAGGTTTTTTATAGAGTTTCTGGTGAAAAAAAACCTAGCTCAGACACAAACAGCTACTCACAAACAACAGGTTTATAACTTTAACCACCTGGACCACCTCAGTCACGTAGGGAATCTAACCTAAGACAGGTAGGTGGGGATAGGCACCACAAGTTAGGGAGTGTAGCCCCAGCACAGGAGGCGGGGAGGAGAAGCAGCACCTGCACATTTAGAGAATGGTGAAATCCCCCATTACCCTTTCAAAGTGTAGCCAGGGTGTAAGGAGGGAGCGGGAATGTGCTCCACCAAGAGCAGAAGCTGCTGCCATCCTCCAAGGCACACAATCACCTTTTAAGGTAGACTGATTCCTTTTTCAAACTGACTACAAATTGTAACCATGAGCCAAAATAAACCTCTCTGCCTTTAGTTTGTTGGTGTTGGTTATTGCGTCCAAGCCAGGAGAAAGTGACTCCTCAGCCTATTTTTTGTTTTCTGTTTTGAAACAGGGTCTCATTAAGTTGCTGAGTTGCCTGACTCAACATGATCCTATTGCCTCAGTCTAGCAAACTGCCAGGATTACAGGCTGTTATGGTTTATGTTCCAGTGGCACCCCCACCAAGCTTCATGCAATCATGGAGGTGGCTGAATCTAGCGTTCATGATTGGTTTGTTGTCTGGCACTGGGATTGGTGGTGTGAGTGCTGCACCCACCCCCACCAGGGGGGGAGCTGGCATACAGTGTAAGGGCGGGCAAGAAGGCATTTCTTCTCATTTTTTGCTCTCACTGCTTGCTGCCGCCATGAACATCTGCCTCTCAGCCATGCCATCCTGCATTTTAGCCAGCTGAGTTTGGACTGAAACCTCCAAAAACTGCCAAGAAATAAATCTTTCCTTGCTTCACTTCAGGCATCAGGTATTTTGTCTCAACAATAAGAGAAAAGTAACCAAGACGTAGGCATAGCCAACAAGCCTGGCTACTGCTTTTTAAAAACAAATTATTTTGATTGGCGTAGGCTTAGAGGCACAGATCATTAGCACAGACAAAGCACCCTGAATTGTTCCAAAGTAAACACATCTGATCAGTGATCTGGTAATCGGAATCTCTCTGCCACTCTGAAGCCTCAGCAGATGACTTCTTCCCAAAACGAAGGTAAATTTAAACAGGTACTGAGTAAGCAAATACTTTTCAAACAACAATCACAAACATACCACATGGACATGCAAACTAGGAAATACTCCGTGTTTTATAATTTTGCTTATGAAAATCTAAAAGAAATACTAAGTCTAAAATAAGTTCCCACAAAATTTGAAATGCAAAAATACTTGGCAAGAGAATTTTCTAACTTGCTAAAAAATCTTATAAATGAATGTTTTAGTAAGTGAACATGTTTATTACAGGTATAAAAATATTATGTGATTACTTGTAAGAATAATTAACAACAGGAAATATAAAATTTGTCATCTGAATTTCAGCAAAGCCCTTTTCATAAAGAATGAATAAACAATTTAGTAAGTTAAACCAAGATTTATATATCTTTGTAAGACACCCCTATCAGTTATCCGCGAATAAAACCAAGTACCCAAGTAAACTGAACTCAGCCAGATCTAATCTGTGACAAGCTGTTAAAATAAGATTTGTAAAACAAGAGACATTCCTCACATTGTTCTAAAATGTTATCAGTATTACTTTGTAGTGAGACTGCATTAGTTTTACACTGATGCACAGTAAACTGCATAAATCTAACAGTTTAGGACAACTCTTCTATCTTCATTTTCAACTCTGTAGGCCACAAGTTCAGCAATGTGTGGTTGGGTTCTCCACCCAGGTGGTGGCTATGGTACTGTGATCTCCATTTCCTTGCTGCTGTCTGCTGGGGCACTCTCAGCTGCAGTTGGCCTTCATTCCTTGGCTTATGCCCTAACCCATGTATGCCAGCAACTGGGTGATGATGGGTCCTTTTCAAGCTTGGAATGTCTGCCTTCCTCTTTAACCAGCCAGAGAAACTCCTTTGTTTTTAAAGGGATTATGTGATCAAATCAGGCCCATGCAGAGTATCTCCATATTTATGGTCAACCAATTAGGAATTTTAATTATACTTTATTGTAATCCCAAATATTGAGTACGGTAATCTGAATACTGCAATCTTTTCTCTAGTCTTCCTCACAATCCAAGAAGTTATATTTATAATCCCACTGAGATGTTATTGGAATCCTGGCAAGTTAATTCCAATCTACCATCTCTAATGCAACCCATGGTGAGAATAAAGACACTGAGACATATTCAAAGTTAAGGGCAGCCAAGGGGTCCCAAGTCCTATTTTCTTGAGGATGTGCAGACAAAGGCCTCAATCCTCAACCTCTCCCAGAATTTATTATCTTGTGAAGAATGGGGTGACTTGAGGATGAGTGACAGTGAGGTCGTCGGGAACTATGTGAGTAACTTGAGATGGTTATCCAGGTAGTGAAAAAGGCATCTCTACAAAATGCAGAGATAAGGATATGTAGAGGGATCAATTTGCATAAACCAATCAAGGTAGCAACTGAATTGTTTTAGGAGGCTGCTGCTTCAATTTTTGATATGTAAACTTTACATCCTGGAGACTCATAGCCTCTTTCTAGAGGCTCATACCCCATTGACATTCCTGGAGCTCACTGGCTTGACCGTTCCACTGTGCTTTACATATTTTACAGAGATCACTATGCGAGGAAACAGACACTGTCTGACGGCTTTAGGGGTTACATACCAGTACCTTGGCTAGCCTTATTTGCAGTGTTTAGAGACAATTGAAGAGAGAAGGAAATACCACGGTCAGCTCTATATACATCAATATAAGGAAATAAATCTTGATATAATCAAAGTTGCAGCAATTTTTCTGCATTCAAGGAGAGTCACTCAAATTGTCTCCCACATCACTTGCAGAATCTCTTCATAGCAATATCTACACCAGTAACTGAATGGCATAACTAGTGATACAGGGGAAAGAAACTCCCAAGCTGCTAGTTGCCTGGTACAAGTTCATGCTCTCTAAAATTGAAGAATGAATTTCAGGAACTGAAAGAGTTTTGCCCTAGAATAAATTCCAGGATATTATGGTGGTCTAACTTGGCGGAAAGCCAAAGTAAAAAACAACACCCTGACAACCACTTCCTCCACCTTCCCCCTTCACCTCTGATTACAACTTCCTCCTTCCTTTCCTGTGCAAAGAGAATTTCTAATCATTTCATCGTGTGTCATCAATGCCCACCCCAAGTGCCACTTCTGGTCAAAGGTCACATATACCCCTCAGCCTTCTGTGCAAAAGCACAAGGTGGGGAAAATTGGGAAATTGTAAGGTGGGCATGAGGTGGAACAAAACTATGGTTGACCAATAAGATTACAAGTATAATTGCTCAGGTAAAATTGATTAAATTGGGATCAAATTGGGAAGTGAGTCACAGCAAATGGGCATGAATACAGAACAGGGCCTTTTCCTGTAAGGATTTGGTTTAGTGGCTCCTTCTGGCTTCCTCAAGGTGATCTGATACCCATTTAGAATATCAATTCTTGACATTTATCCTTAGGAAATATGTGGGTGCCTTTGTTTTATCTTTTGTCTTGAGGTCTGGCCCATGGTAGAAGGTGTCTGACTCCCCCATAGTGGCAAGGTATCTGGTCTTCTACACTGACTGCTTGTATGGCCCAACCCTGTCTTACTGCCTATAATCTTTTATCTAATTTAGCTGCCTATAACACTAGGAATGCATGGTCCACCAGCAACTGGCAACCATGGAGAAAGATCTTTGAATCCTGCCAATCACTGAAGCAAAAGCTTGTATGAAACATTTTCTTATCACAGAAGATTGATTTTGTCTTATGCAAGACAAAAGATAAATTTTATGGGATAAATATAAAAATCACTTATAAATTTCCAAAATTTATTAATGTTCCATTTGTGGCTCATATACATTGCTAGTCCTGCAACAGAACATCAAAAGATGGGTAATTTAGCTGTCTTTGATTTTTGTACCAACACAGTTAGAAAAAAAAGAGCTGAGTGAGTCATTCCATTCCCTCCATTCAACAGCACCCTAGTGGTTATTCATGGTTCCATCCTCCTAAATGAGGTAGAAAATAAAACAACAAAAGCCTGAGAGTCACCAGACCTAGCCGGCAGAAAACTGGCACCAGTGAGATAGTCGGTGGGAGGCACCAAAAGTCAGATGGTCCCTCTTTAAAGTCTGAAAGCTGGCCCTGTCATGGACAGTCTTAGGATAGGCCTGCTCTCCTAAGAAATATCTTGCTTTTTGTTTTTTAAACTAAATTAAGCTAAGTGATTAAGATGTTCACAAGCACAACAATTATAGGTCAAAACAATTTGTTCCCTGCTAGTTTTTGATTCTCTTGGTTAATTTACAGGATCTCTGGGCCTGTTAGATCACAGGAGTAGTAAATAGAAACTCCCTGTAGCAACTCTTGGCCTCTTTCTTCTATCCTTCAATTTTTTATTTTAGTTTATAAAATTAATAAAATGCTTCTACCACTAAACAGTGTTTTCATTAATTCCTTCGTCTTCTAAATTTCAACAATTCCATTGCTGCCACAGTTTAGAACCAGTGTGGGTGAACATATGGCCCACATGTTGTTTTTCTTTTTTGACAAAAGTAGTGTATGAGTTGCTTCTTCTAAACAGAAACCTCAGTATTCAGGTTTAATTGCAGTATTGTCACTTTGCAATAAAGTGGGTTTTGGGTTGCAATCTGGGCACAGGTCTCTAAAAGCTTTACTATCACTGGTTTAGATGATATTGAGTCCCCAAACTGCAACCCAAAACCCATTTATTTAGCACCAAATGCCAGCACTGCAATTGAACCTGAATACTGAGGTTAAGTTTAGAAAACAACAACTCAGAGATTTACAAAGAGAAACAAATAGCATGCATGCCATAAGTTTGCCGCCAATGCCCTAGGCACATGTGGCATTAAGCACTTGAAATATGGCTAATGCAATTGAAGAATAAGTTTTTAATTTTAATTAGTTATGATTAATTTAAATTTCTGTTTAAATGGCCACATGCAGTTAGTGACTACTGTGTAGCACAGCTTTTGACATAAAAACAGCAACATCCTATTTTAAAATTTCATTCAGAAGACCACAAATTCAGAGATACCAAAACTTTTGAGCTGATTAATTTCAAACTCTTACTCTATTTTCTCATTCCCAGTGGAGAACTAATCCTTGTGCTGCAACTTCAGAATTGTCCTACCATCTAGTTTAGTTAATAACTAATAGAAATTCAGCTGTGTTTTTTTTAATGGATTGTAAAAGCTACCATGGAGAAATAATATCATTTTAAAAATACCTCTAATGTACTGTAACCGACTATAGACACTTCAGTATTTATTACTAGAATTTTCTTAAACAAGCATGATATATACCTTTAGCAGATAAACATAATTTAGACCAACGCAGTCTCAATGTACATACTGAAGTATAGGAATATGGTTTACAGCACAGACCACATTCTTTCTCATTCTGAAGTGCTATGTGTGCACTTGTACCTGTGTGTGTGTGTGTGTGTGTGTGTGTGTGTGTGTGTAAATGCCCATGCATGCATGCGTGCATTTTGGGAAGGCCTAAAAGTCAGTTGACCACTGACTGAAACTTCTAAAATCATGAGCTAAACTAGATCCTTTTCTCTTTTAAAGTGTTTATTTCAGATATTTTGTCACAAGAAGGAGAAATTGACTAACACAGCACTTCAGTAATGCCTGACTAGATGAAGACTACACAGAGGAGGAACAATAAGAGGGGGCAGATTGAGCTGATTGCTCTGTTAATAGGGAGGTATAATTAAGGAGATATAATTAAGGTATGTTTTACAGAAATATCAGGACTGGTTTACATACTGGACAGAGGTGAAAGAGAGAATCATAGGTAAGAGTGGGATATAACAGATTAGATAATTTGAGTAAAATGGTGATGTCATTTAATGAACCAAAAAAAAATCTAGAAAGAGGAGGACATTTATTTTAAGAGTTCTTTTGTTGTGTTCAGGTATACAGTAGGAAGTTTGATATTTTAAAATGAAACTGTTCTAGGTGCTAGGGAAAAATCTATGATGTAGGTCTGTTTCTGAACTACAATACAAACACAGGTTTCAGAATAAAAATGTTCAAGGCATTACATGGGGTATGAATACTGAATTCGCTGATTTATTACAAGATACTAGGAAGAAATATGTTGTAAATACAGTAACATTTTGTCCTAGGCAGTGATATTTTAAACTTACATTTGAGTTGCACCTTCCAAATCAGTAGTTCTCAAAGCATGGTCACAAGAGAAGCAGCAGCAACTTGGATATTGTTCAAAATGCAGCATGTTTGACCCTCACCCATTATGTCCCAAATCAGAAACTGGACAATGGAGTCAAAGTGTTTCAAGAAGCTCACCAGATGATTCTGATACAGCTTGTAGGTTTCTAGCATAGGAACCACTCATAGGAACCACTTGGAGACCTTTACAGTATATGGATTCCTGGGCCTGCCTCAAAAGACCCTGATGTATCCTGGTGTGTGGTTAGAGCATCAGGACTGGGATCTGTGAAATTTCTCTAACTGATTCTAACATGCAGCTGGAGGTAGAAAGCTAGACACACCTACAAATGGGGAACACCACCAACAAATTCCATCTGGGCCATCATTCCACATGCATCACCCAGGGCTGTGCTTAAAATGCAGTTCTTATTCAAGATAAGTACAGTATGGCCTGAGAGTGCACATTTATGTAGGACTCTGGATCACATTTCAAAGAGCAAAGCTATAGAACCATTTGTGAGATGCATTATGTCACATCTTTCACAGATGTGAAGAAACAAGAGACTTGCTTCTGTGGTTAATTGGCTGTTCAGAAAAAGATACCAGAGGTAAAATGGGAACCAAGTGAACTTCCTATCTCTGGAGGAATGTCCAGGAATCCCTATTAACTTCAAAACATTTTCCAGACACAAAATTGTCTAAAAACAAAAGGTTTTTTTAAAAAAAAAACTGTCATATCAGTAAATGTCAACTTGTAGTATCAGAATTTAAACCTCTGACAGAAAAGATCCTAAAGGGATTTTTTTTTGCCATTTTCAAAGAAATGTCCCTTTCTTACTTTAATGAAAGTTCTGTTTTAAAATGTGGTAGTTAAAGGAAACCAATTAAGCTTCCTCTTTTGCCAGTGACAGGAGTCAAATCATTGCCAGTTTAATTGGCTCTATTTCCTCATTAGCAAATGGTTAGTTAGAATCTGAAGTGATAGTTCATACTTTGGCTCTTGAATTGTAGTCACTTCATCAATCAAAGCAAAAATAATCCCAATGCTAGAATAATGAAACAAGACCTCTGACTTTCTATGGTCCTTTCGACTTCTGAAGTTAGGAGAGATATCCTCTTGAAAATTATATTTCAGATGTATTAATGAATTAGTAAATAAGTAAACTGATCTTGGATGTGAAAAGGATAAACAGTTAACTAGTAACTATAAATACAGAAGGAAAAGAGTTCCAAATGGAGTTAGATACTAGCATTCCTACTGAATCTATATCCCATTTTCCCAAGGAAAAGATCCAAAAAGAAGACTTTTTAAAAACTAATATCACCATATTAACAATTAATAAGCTTAACATTTTTTGCAAATACATATTATTACATCATGTTCTTTTTACCATAGAAATACACTAATTTACACTGCTTGAAATGGTTTTCTTCAAGCTCTCCTATGCATCTTCGGAAGTAGACTTCACAATCTTCTAAGTTGCCCGTGGAACCCTCTATTACCCTTGTCCAGAGAGCATAATTTCTTTTGTGGCCTATACTTTTGAGATAAGTACTGTAGAATCTTTGTATGTTCTTACTGAAAAACTTACCCTGAAAGTATCTTAAAACTTGAGCACTTTGGCTTTACATTGTCCTATGGATATGCATTCGAGATCTCCCTAATAAAACCTCTTAATGCTTTGCATTTTAAGTAAACCTTGTTTATAACTCAGTCCTTGTAATTATAAAATTATGGACACAGAGGAATAAAGAAATGTGTATTAAAAATTTGACTTGCTTTTTCACCATTCAATAACTCAATATTAGCACTGAGAAATGTGATTTTAGATTAAAGCATCTCTCCCAAACACACTTGACAGATAAGTAAAGTGAAAGAGGGTCAGCAGTAAGCAAGACTTTGAAAGAACTTGGATATGTAGTAAGCACTTCTTTTTATCTAGGCATTAATATTTTAGTGAAAAAACTTTATATTTCTGCATGCTCAGCAATGTCTAGAGTTTAGTTCATAGACACGTTTCTTCCACGTGCCAGCAATAGCTGTTAACTTCAATGAAAACCACCATGTGAAAATTGAAAGGGGTTACTTTTCTAATAATATTTTCTCATATCTATTCTACTATATTTGCACCTCATCATTAAGCCATTAATAACATTTTCCTTATGCTTTTTAAATTCTCAGAGTAATTTTTCATATCCAAGGCTGTCACTGTGGCATCCAAGTCTGGTTTTCCAACTCTCCCAGAGAGTCTAGGAGATATTTAATTTCCTTTATTATTTCTGCTAAACTAGCTAGACTAAACTCTTTTCTATATATAGCCTATAGAATGGAAATGCAGCTTCAAGGAAGTCAAGGAAGGTATCTAGCATATGGTACACACTAAAAAAAGTCACATCATTTTTCAGTCCTTGTAATTTCCACCCTGAAAATGTTGATGCATTAATGTCTTTAAAATACATTATTGATTTTTTGCTAAACTGCCCCCAAATTCTTAAGAACTGCTTACCCTAATTTTTCTCATTATCTCTGCAAGATTGAGGATGGTAATGAATGTGAAAAGCAATTCTTCTATAATTTTCTAAGGATGTATTGTATTGGGTGATATACTATGTTCCCCCAAGTCCTCATATACTTTTGATGGAGCTGAGTCTGGCACTTGTTATTGGTTTGTTGTCTGGCACCGGGAGTGGCAATGTGAGTGCCACACCTGCCCAGGGGCGGAGCCAACATACTGTGTAAATGAGGTGGGTCTTCCTCTTGCTTGCTTCTGCTCTTCTGCCCTCTCTTGTGCATGCTCTCACTCTTTTGCCACGCTCTTGCTGCTTGCAGCTGCCATGAATGGCTGCCCTGCCATGCTACGCTGCCTTGGAGTTAACTAAGTATGGACTGAAACTCCCAAGAAACTGTAAGAAATAAACCTTTCCTTCCCTAATTTTGGGCGTTAGGTATTTTGTCTTGACAATGTGTATAAAGTAACCAAGACATGTATCTAAGACAATCATATAACCTAAGGCAGGTAATTTGAGGAAACTCTACCCTAAAGTCTATTGCCTCACTGTCCTTATATTTTATGTGTGACATGTATATTTCATGTTTTAGTTCACAAAAATATTATATCCTTAAATATAAGTACTTTGGTAGAATTTAGGAAAATCTAATGTCTCCATTAATGATCTGAATTGAGCCAGCTTTTAGCTTATTCCTTTCACATTGTGTATGTCATCCCCAAACTTGCACATTGAAGAGAGCCAGGGACCCAAATACTGAAGTAGCAATTAGCTGGGGCACAGCAATAACTGTCCACAGTACTACGTCCTCCAGAGTTTGTGAGTTTTGTTGATTCAACAACCCAGGAGCATTGTGAAGCGGGAAAAGTAAATGAGGAGACGTGATCCAGGGGAACACCCATATCTGAGATCCAGGGTGACCATTCTCAGGTATTTCTTTAACACAGAATGGCAGTCATTTATTACTACAATTCAAAAAAAATCATTCATGTTATATAAAATAGTCCATATTGCAAGATAGCTATATTTTTATTTTTAGAAAATTTATTTTTAGTTAATAAAGGAAGCCAGTTCATGATTTGACCACCTACAAAAAACTACGTTTAACACCTTGGGGTATCAATTTTGAGACATTTTTGATTTATGTAATTAATTTCTTTAAAAAATGACATCCTACTGTACAAAATAGTTGTTGATTTGATAAGTAACACTGTATGGTATCTGTATTTCCAGTCTACAATGTCATTTCACTACATCATTTTAATGATAGCACGTAGTATTCTATCACATAGATATTATACAACTTCTCATGCCAGTTTCTTGTTGCTTATTTTTCTCTGATATTTTATTTTAAATGTTTTTAGAGAAACACCTTTATAGATACATAGTTGGATAAATGTAAAGTTATTTCTTTGGGATCAGTTTCTGAAAGTGTGTAAACCAGGTCAATGAGCATATGTATTTTTTCTATTTTAAGTAAGTAACTCAGTGTGGTGGCATATACTCATAATCCTGGCACTTGAGAGACTGAGGCAGGAGGATTGCTGCAAATCCAAGACCACCATGAACTACGTAGCAAGTCCTAGCTCAAAAATGAAACCAAAAACAAAAAAAGGAAAGTATTCATCAGTGTGCATTCAAGTGAGAAGTGTTCATTAGGAAGTCTGATTCTGCATTTCTCCACTAATATAGAGATATTGTCATTCTTCTTAATTTCGATCAGATGGAGAGTTTTATATAAGATATATTTACATTTGCATTTTACTTTCAACTTCCATATTTTTGCATGTCTATTTATAGTTTTTGGTTGTGAATGTTACTTGATATTTTACCATTTTACTTTTTTTTTTTTACTGAGATGCAATCACATATCATGTATTAGCTAGTTTAGAAACTAATCCGCCCACCATGTTATTATCTTGATTTGGGGCTTTTAAAATATTCTAAGGGTATTAACAATTTTCTTATTATTTTTATAGTCTTTGGCCAAATAGTAAAGAACTGAAAATAAATTTTCAGAAAAATTAAGCTAGCAGTGCAAGACAGGCTTTTTTCAAAACAGAAAGCTAACTTAGGATGTTATTCCTATAATAATTGAGCCAGAAGTCAGGAAATGGAACAGAAGCCAGGTATGAAAGTAGAGCATAGTGAATAAATCCAAAGCCAAAGATTAGAAGACAGAGATAGAAACAGAGTCTAGTGAGTGAATTTCAGCTATCTTTCTAAGAAGGACTAAAAAAGTTGGTTCAAAGTCAAGAGACAGAAATGTAAAGATAATCCTGAAATTTGAGACTGAGAAAAATATGCCTGTGCTAGAAGTATAAATGTTCACATGCTGCACATTTATTTTGTTGAAGTTTGTTTTTGTTTGATTTGAAATAAACTGAATCAAAAGGGACAATGTATATACCTGAATAATGAAGAGTTCTTTCCAATGCCTTTTCTTCTACTATATCTTTGATAAGTAACCCAACTCATTTTTTTGGTCTTCATTTCATTATTTAAATAATGTGTGTTGTCAGTTAGAGGCCACTAGATAATGACAATATCCTCAATCTTTCCTATAATTTCTTGTTAAAGTTGTGTCATTTCTCCTTTTCCAAATTGGCCCAGGCCTGTAAGTGAATAGCTGTGGTTATCTACTGTGACATGAGATCCGGATAGTCCAATCTGCTTCTGTCCCTACTCCTGTGCTTTTCAGTCAACAATTACTGCCCTATTTAAGCTCAAATTTAGTACATATGTAAAATCATGGGCAATGGAAAGTGACCCAAACAATCTTGAAACTAAATGAAAAATATTGAAAGATTAGGTTAAAGGAAATAATGAAGTATAGACATGGTCCCATACTGTGGCTTTGTATCACATGTTAACACCCACCAGAAATTTTCCACCATGGAAGAGGTCATAGCCAACCAAGTAAATCAAACTGAATGATCAGCTGACATAGCCAGCTTCTGTCATTGCCCACCTCAGTGCTGGCAGGATGGATACATGATCAGTGGTGATGGAGATGGAGGCTGTGCATGGGTAACATCTATGGCTTTTGTCTGCCCAAGGCATGAGCCATCTAACTGTTACAAACAGAGACTATTTCTGAGCACTGCATATAGTCCCATCCCTTGAGATGAATGGGTCACTTGGTGACCAGTTGGATATGTATATTTGCTTCCTTCCACCTTGGAAAAGACAGTTACTCATTCCAATAACATTAAATTACAGTTGTGGGGGTGTGTTTTCTGTCCATAGTACTCTATCTAGCATCACCATCCTACACCTATAAAATATAAGAACTATCACTAGAAGATTCCACATAATATTATGTAAGATGAAAGGACCCACTTTATAGCAAAGGAACTGTAGCCCGTAACCCACTTGTTACTACATACTGAACCATTCAAAAGCTGCTGCGTAGGCAGAGCAAAGTAAAAATCTATTTATTTATAGATAGATGTTTAAATTATGGTATATATACACAATGAAATACTATTTGGCCATAAGCAGATGAAATCCTATCATTTGGGGCAACAAAAATAGAATTAGAGGCCACTACATTAAATGAAATAAGCCAGGCACAGAAAGCTCACTCGTATATAAGAAATATTATATTATATTCGTATACAAAATCCAAAAACACTGATCTCATAGAAGTTGAGGGTCAAACAGTGATTACCAGAGACACGAGCAAGTTGGTAGGTAAGATGAGAAAAGGCTGGGTAACAGATATTAAGTGACATAAAGACAAGAGACTTAAACTCTAGTGCTATATTGCTATATAGAATGACCATAGATAACCATGATGTATTACACATTTCAAAAAGGTAGAAGAAAAGTTTTTGAGTATTTTCATCACAAGAAAAGGATAAGTGTTTGAGTACACAGGCATGCTTAATCTGATTTGTACATTATATAATATGTACATGTACAAAACATATGGTGCTCCATAAATATGCACAATTTTTTATGTGCCAGATTTTTTTTTTCAAAATGAGAAAACTGTTTTTGACAGGAAAACAGGCAAAGCTAAAGTGGCAGTTTGGTGATGAAACTTTAAAATGACACCATTTCTCTGACTCATAATGTCCATTTTAATTCAATTTACATAATGATGTGTGTCCAGCAAACACAACGCAGGAATCCAAGTGAAGGGCACTACCTGGATGACTCTCCTTAAAAGAAGAGGAATCGTCTCCATTTTGGCTAAACCTGTCCCTATTTCCCTGTATTGATCTGTAGAGAGCTGGCTGTGTTTTGTCTTTATCCGCTCACCTGACTTTAAGCAATGAAGATGGGTCTAGCCAAGGTGCTGATGTGTGGACTTTGAAGCAAGGCGACAGGCCAGCGTTGCCCCACCCATAGCTCCCAAGAAGTTTGTGTGAGCTGGCGCAGAGAGCCACACTGTCAGCTGAGACAGCCTCAAGATAAGAGACTATGAGTACTCAGGGCATAACAAGTTACACATCGAAGCTGAAACATGGACCCCAAAACATTAGACACTATCCCAAATTGTGTTATATAGATTACACTTTCTTCATACCTCACTCTCTGCATATTGTGGAAGTGATTTCAGGCCTCCTACCTAGCCCAGTTCATGGCACTCATGTACCTCCTGCCACTCTCACAGTCCCTCATCCCTGAGCCACTCCCTTCTTCATGAATTAATAAAACCTGGATTCAGCCCTGAGTCGAGGACTTTGTTCAGGTTGACCATCACACTAGATGGACTTAAGATCCCCTTGGTTTCCCACAACTACAAATATGTCTTACTGTCTTTATTCTCACTATGTGTTGCACTGGAAGTGGTCGATTGGAATTAATTTATTAGAATTCCAATAACTTTTCTGTGGGATTACAAATGCGGACTTTTCTGGACTGCAGTGAGGTCTGGAAGGGCTTTCTACATCCAGGAACTAAAGGGTAGGAACAACTCCACCCTCCCTTATCCTCACTTTTAACGCTTCACATGGTGAACACACACTTCCCATACCTACAACTGTGGCTTTCTTCCCTCGAGAGGAAAACACTGCCACCAAGATACACAGCAAGAGCTCTACTGAGTTTTATAGTTAATGATTCTCTTTTAGAGACTTTGCGTTCCACCTGCAAGGGTCCAGAGGGCAAGGGGTGAAGTTGACCTTTCTGCCTGGAGTAATTGACTCTTTTGCCAAGAAAAGATAACAAACACAAAGGGAACTGAGGGGAATAGTTTCTATTCTCAGCTGATTACTTAGGTAAAACAGCCTAATCTAGTTACCTCCAGTATTTTGATAAAGCTCTAATCTTTGCCTTCATGATTTATCACTTCCCAAAGGTCCCACAGCTTAATAATCTCACAGTGTGAATTATTTGAACATGGGTTTCAGAGGGAGCAACTTCAAACCACAGTAAATCTGCTTCTCAAGTTCTAGGTGGTCACCCTAAAAATTTAGTAACCTCCTCCTTTTCCTTCAGTGATCTGGGTGGTCTGAGTCACACACGAAGAATGAAGAATTTACTCTTTCCAGTACTGAGAGAGCTGCCAGGAAGCCTCTGATTGTCAACCCTTTTCCAGCTCAAGTAAGCTATGACACTCAAGGCCATCCTCTCTCTAGGCATAGTCTGTACCCACAGTTTCCTCACCACAGTGTGGGATGGTGCTGAAACACTGTACCAGACTGAGAGTCTCCCATGGGATTCCTGAAGGCCACACTGAAACTACATCAACGTTCCTTCTGCCCACTCCCGCCTCCGGGTGGTGGCCCCAAGAACATGTTCTCTGCAGTCTGTGGTATAAGGACGGTATTCCCCTTTTAAAATTTGAAAATTTCTGAATTCTGTACATAGTGGGTCCCAAAGTCCTTAGATAAGAGGTTGGGAATCTGTATAACAAATACCATAGTTTTAACTGGCACTAGAATCTATGAGGATTAGAGTAGGAATCTTCTATGTTTACCTATGACCAATTTTCTCTTCTTACATCTTTATTTTTCCTTGCAAACATTCTTGTTCCACCTCTGCTTAATTCAGGAATATTTCTAGACCCTTGTTCTTCAAGAAAGTTCACCTTTCTTTCTCATAATACCCACACACATATATCTAAAAGACCTAACATTCATCCTTAATTTTCAATAGTTCATAATTTTCTGTGTGAGATATTTCCCAGGGTATGTACTCCTCATTATTTCTACTTTAAATTAAATATGAGCAAATTATCCTCCACTATGAATCAAAAGTGATATAAAATTTTCATACGTTACAAAAATTATGTGGTGAGCAGCAAAAGTAATGATTAGAACACTTCTAAATAATTATTAAGAATGTACATTGTATCTACATTTATCAAAGTATTGATTCCATGTAAACTTAAGTTTTTAAGAGCTGTCTGGCATTGTAGCTCCATCAAGTGGTGAAATTGACAAAAGCTTTGCAGTTATTCTTAGACCCAAAATGCCTAGCCTAATTTTCATACTAGTTTCTCTCAAGGCAGAATTTGTAATCAGACATCTTGTTTCAGAGCATCACCTGAGTTATTTCTAATTTGAAAATTATAGTGATTTTATTTATGAACAGATATAGACTATTGAGATTTTTTATATGGAATTAAAGGAAATCTCATTTCTCTATTTACATTAGTTTTTTTTTATAATAACTTCCAACTGACATTTTCTAGTAAGATTGATACAGGGGAAATATAACTCCCAACCTGCTAGACATCAGATGAGCCAAGTCCCCTTAAATCAAAGAACGAATTCCAAAGGACGAAGGAAGCTAAGAGAAGGAAAGGGTTATGGGGAAACGGGAGTAGCTCCCGAAGCACAGGAGGGGTCCTGAGAGCATTGCCACTGAGAGCTTTTATCAGGGGTAATTTATACAACAAAGTTACAATGTGGCTACAATGTGGGTCAAACAACAATCAACCAGTAAGACTACAAGAATAGCCACTTAGCTAATACTGATCCATTGGGAAATGGGGCATGCAGCAAGGGTTTAAAGGCTGACTGACATCATTAACCTTGGGTTATCTATGACTTCTAACACAGGAACATTTTGGGGAAGAGATAGGTCCAGATGTTCTGGTCACCCATCTAAGTGTCTGATGCATATCTGGACTTAATGGGTTAGGTGGTTCCAATTACAGTATAATCTCAGATTTCCACTCTCCCCTTAGGGAATTATGTGAGTCCAGTCATTGTGACTTTAATCTTGAGGCCTTACCTTCTTCAGATGTGTCTCTGGCCAGAGTTTTGATGTGTTCTCTCTGCACTGACTTCCTTGAGGGCCTGTTTCTGTCTGACTGCATATTAATTTCTACCTAACTTAGCTGCCTAGAAAAAGATGGCTATTGTCAGACCTCAGTTCCTCACTGACTATTGGCTAGAGACACTAGGTTGCTGCCACATGAGCTTTCCATATAGCTGCTCACAACATGGCATCCTGTTCCTCTCAGAGGAACAGATCCAAGGGAAAGAATAAAGGAGCAAGTGTGGAGTGAAAGTAAGTTTTTATGTAACAATTTCTGAAGTGAAAAGCATCATCTTTCCTGGGGATTTTTGTTTTTGTTGTTTTTGTTTTTGTTTTTTCCTGCTCATTAGAAATGAGTCACTTTGCCCAGTCCACAGTAGAGGGGATGGGAGGGGAAGATACACCAAGAAGCAGGATCTTTGGGGGCCATCCCAAGACAGCCTTCCACAAGTTGCCTTTGTGAAGTGAGTACATAACCTCTAAAATTCTCGTATTAAAAAAAATTTTTTTAAATGTTATTATTTGCTCTCTGAAATGAATTAGTTTTAATAAAATTGCATGTTCCAGATACTGTTCTAGATGTTAGCCATATACATATTCATTAATTGTAAACTCAGTAATCCTTGTAAACAGCACATCCCCTTAGGTAGACATTACTATTATTACATATCCTTTTATGAATACAGGAACTGAGATACAGAAGCATTAAGAAATTGTCCTGGATTTGAAACTAGGCCATCAGGCTCTGAGAGTAGAGAGTATAAAGCTTAAACTAATTTATATTTGCCATGCAACAGAAAATGTATGTTGGATATGAGGAAAACCAATGAAATAGAAAGTGAAAAATAGAATTTTAGTGATAATTCATTTTTCCAATAGCTACATTCTGTAAGATAAATCAGTGACCTAACTTGTTCCCTACCTGCAATGTGCCCAGTTTGGGCAGGAATCCCAGATCACTCATTGGTAATCAATCTTTCCTGAAATGAATACACAACCTCTGAAATTCTCATCTTTGTAAAAATCCCAGCACACTATCATTTATTCTCAGAAACTAATACTTTCATTATTAAGACTAAGATCTTCAGAAGTGTCCAGGTTTGGATGATAAATGGTGTAGTTCCTCTAGAAACAAGGCAATGAAAGTGACCTAATGTGCCTGAAGAATACTATTTCACCCTGGGGGAAACTTCCTCTTTATACCACAAACCTAAGTGATTGTGATGTGGAACTAAGGACAGGTACTTACCCCTTCTTCTTCCTCTTCTTTCTCCTTTTCTTCTTCTCCTTCTCTTTCTCCTCCTTCCCCTCCTCCTTCTTCTCCTGCTTCTCTTTCTCCTCCTTTTTCTTTTTCTTTGCATTAATTTTATGATTAATCTATTCATGGGCCATAAGTTTTTGTTTCTTCTGGGATATCTTTCTGTTCTGTTCTGGGATATCCTTCTGTGCACCTTTTCCCTCTAGTTTAGGTATGATTTGCTCCCTTCAGTAAGGGTCATCTCAATGTGACAGAGGGAGCCCATGTGTGGGCTAAGCCTGCCCTGTGCTCTGTAAGTATGGTGGCGCATCTTGGGTGCTTGGTTCACCTAAATATGTTCGATGACCAGAGAATCTACATCCAAATCCCTAAGTTCAGGATTACTGTTTGCATTTTCAAGCATGTGCAGCAAAACTTCAGCATTCTTCTTAAAACCCAGATCCTGTGATCAGCCACACTCTTTGGCCTGGGCGTGCCTACCACCTCTAGCACCATAACACCGGTATGGTACATGTTGCCTCTTTAAAGTGACATCTTTCAGATATTTGGTGGCCTTTTGCATATGCATAACTTTGATGGCCTGGACAGTTTCTCAGGTGTTTTTAAGTGAACACAAAGTGTTTTTAAGTGAGCCTCAATTTGCATGATTCCGTGGGATTTTCTGGGTCAAAGCAGTGGTGAACTATTTTCACAGGTCACCTCAGGCATTTATAGGAAGTGGTAGTAGTGTTCTAAATGATCATATTTGGTAACATCATTGAATTACTTCTTCAAATCATAATTATTTGATCTTGGGAATAGACTCATTATTTATTCCTCGGTTTTATATTCTATCTCTTAACTCCTTTATAATAAGAGACATAATTAGGCCTGGAAACATGTGTGCAACTTGCAGAAACAGAAATGGCAAAAAAAATCCCCACTAGGCAACAAGACACACCAGTCTGCTAACTTCCACACGTCAGTTACAGCAATACCAGGCAGCCAGAAGCTCAAATGTCAATCACCGCAGTAACATCGTCTATCACTTTGTCCTTTTTATTTTTATTTTTTTGTGGTTCTGAGGAACTTTATTCTTTTTAAGGAACAATGTAAAACGTGGAAATCTGGTTAATTTTGTCAATTAAGAAAAAACTAGACAGAATTCAAAGTTTTGCCAAAAAGAAAAAAGAAAAATAGCTTGCTTATTAAACTGTCAAGTGATGCACATCTTATCAGTAAGACACATTCATTTTTAAAACTGAAAAGAATCTAAGACTGAAACCTGTTTAAACAGATACTATAAAGCAAATGTAGAGAAAAGTAGAGCTAAGAAACATGTAAGTTTTAGAAAATACCACTGCACTGAGGAAAGCTGTGCTTTGATCTTCAGCCAGAAGAGGGGGTTGTGTGACTGTCATATGATGCTGTGAGAGCAAATAGTTTTAAAAACTTTGAATAAGTGGACTGCTATAGTGATAATGTAGTTTGGGGCAAAGAATCATAGCATCCAAATCTATGCATTACATTTTTTAATACAAAAGTCTAAGAAAGTCTGCTTAAAGCACTCAGCTTTTTTTCAACCTAAAAATTTAACAAATGGTTTCATAATACAAATAGCAGATTTCACAGCCAACAGTTTAAAGCAGAGAAGGATCATTCAAGATGCTAGAGACATCCTAATTGATTTCGTCATTCAGCAGATGGTGCAAACAGAGCTGGGACTTCCCCGAGCCTCCTCCAAGGCAGAATTTTCAGACCTCACCTCTGAGACCAGTGCCTCTATCTTCCCCATCTCTGCTCACCCTGCAATATCACCCTGTGTACTGACCCGGACACTGCTGGCTGTCACAACTCCTGCAGGAGAGGCAGCACCAAAAAAAGAGGCAATCACTCTGACTTACTGAAATTGATGAAATTTATGTATAAACGACTTTGCTGTGACTGTATGTAAGACTTTTTCTGATAGAACACGATTCTCTCTTTTTCCAAATGAAATCCCAATGCTCCCCTGTGACAGTAGGCATGCATCAGAGAAAATAGCAAAATCCTACACTGCCCTTACTAGTCCATGTGATACTGGTCTCAGTTGAAATGATTGAATTGTAGAAATAAAACAGTGACAATCAGTGTGTCTATCTCTTTCAGTTATAAACAACTTATAATGAAGAACCTAAAGTTCTTGGAGGCTAAATAATTAATTGACAGACACCAACCTAGCAAGTCCCAGAAAGGTTGGATAGCTTACAGTCTGCAAACCACAGAAATCTATGACCTCTTCCCCCTCTATTACTCCCATAGTACTATTATCACAGGTATCAAAAAAATGCAGATGCAATTCACGTTGCTAGTCAAGTGACTTTCAAAGGGAGAGACTGTCCAGATGAACTTAATCTTAGGATTTCTTTAGAGGAAGACAATTTTCTATAACTATGAGCAGAAGAAGACACCAGAGATTTTCAAAGTGTGAGTGAGTTGCAGTACCAGGAATGTTCTGTTTCTGAGATGGAGGATGATGTGGTGAGGGTCCAGAAGCACACCAACTTTAGCAGTCCCCACTTGACAGCTGGGACAGAAATGAATGACTCCAGTTGCAAATAACTGAATTCTGTCCTAACCTGTATACATGTGGAAGCAGATTCTTTGACAGAGCTTCTAGAGAGCAACCCCCGCCGGTACCCTGATTTTATTCTGTGAGACTTAGCAAGGAACCCAGTTGAGTCCACGTTGGATTTCCACCTGCAGCACTGTGAGATAAGTGGATACTCTTTTCAGCTACTAAATTTAAGTAAACTGATACACAGAAATACAAAGCTAGTACTAAATCTAACCTGAAAGCAAATTTTTGAGATTTCAAGGTTGAGCATACAAATGTGTTGTTATACAAATGATAAGTTGAACAAAAGACTGAGTGAGGTTACTATGACTGAGCAGCTGCAAGTAGCATCCACCATGCCCAGGTGAGAGAGACCATGGATGTGAGGCGAGACCCCAGATGCACAGCGGAAGTTGGAATCACAGCCCATGTTCAGTGGGCGCTCATAGGCTGAGACACAGGAAGGAAGAAATATGACTCTCTTCTTCCTACTTCCCAGTCTCCAGCTAGTGCTTCCTGTTGGCTGGACACAGCTGCTCCAGAAGCTGTAGATATGTAGATTGCATCACCAACCTCCTGTTCCTGCAAAGCAAAGCAGGGGAAGAAATGGATGGGATGCCAAGGCAACAGGCCCAAGATAGGCCACATGGCATTGGGACCGTCAAGAAGGCAAGTCGGTTGGAGCACAGGACTTGTGCAAGATCACTTACTGAAGTCGTCTGTCTTAGTTCATAGTTGCTCTTAATATCTTCAGTTTTGTATTTCCATATTACAGATGAGGAAATCGAAGCCCAGAATGCTACAAAATTTGCCTCAAATTATATTGCCAGAAACAATAGGCCTTGTTTTAAATACAGGTTTCTATAACAGTCACAATCTGACTCGCATGGACTCCCTGCGAAACCCTGCATTCGCTTACCATTTAGAACTGTAGAAAATATGGAAAAGGCAGGAAAACTGCGTGAAAGTTTGAGTAGCTGAATTTCCTAAATAAAGAACTTAATTTTTTTAACTGAAAATAAAATACACTGAAATCATTAACAATAGTTCAGCAATTCGATTTTTGCAGTTCCATCTACAATTCCTTCATCTGTTATATGATAGGTTTCTTCCAATAATCACAGAATCAAATCTGCATGAAGCCTTACAAGACTGAATTGTGCATACATTTTAAAGTCATTTTCTGAGCATCACATTCTAAAGATCTCTGTTGCAGTAGTCTTATTTTAGTGTGAAAAAAAATCTGCTTCTTTTTAAATGTTAATTTAAAAATACACTTATGATAAAATGTGCAATGATAAAAATACAATGATAGGGAAACAAATTTTTATGCTTATTAAGGCAAGGATGATTTGAGTATAAAAATTGAGTTGGATTGGGAAAATATTAGAAGTTCTATTTTTATTTAACTTTACCTAAAATGAGGCAGAAAATCAGGATTTTCTGCTCTGTAAGACACAGGTTC
>RJWM01019874.1:0-38062 GCA_004363535.1 Dasyprocta punctata | reverse complement strand
TCAATGTTGACTGACAAATTTTTTCCCTAGTTGCACACTGTTATCTCACTTGCCTCCCTGCACAGTAGAATTCTGAGTTTGTTGCTACCATCTATATTCAAAACTGCATTATGTAGTGAGTATGGGTGAAGAAAGTATTTGTTCAGCATTGTAAGGAAGCATTCAAATCTCATATAGAGTATTATGTCTAGGCATGAATGAAATTATAAAGCCATAAATAATTGTAAAGAAATATTCAGGATTTTGAAATTAAATAGCTAAACATTATACTATGAGCATCTATTCACAACAAAATATTTAGCCAAATTTCTAAGATTAGTATACTTCAAAGGTAGGAAATCAACATGTGTAAGTGAAATAGTACCCTTTTCTTTTAAGATTGATTGTATTCACAAGTTCCTCCAAGAGAAGTTTAAAATCTTTGCTCTACCATTTCAGAAAGCTGTTGCTTAAAAGACAAGAGTACAATGAACATTTAAAGAGCAGAACTAAAGTTTCAAAAGTGATTAAGTAAATTAATGACAAAATACTAACTACCTGAAAATGAATGAGAATCATAGAGTAAGGTGGGGAGGCACAGGCGTAAAATCCAGTCAGATCATTGGAAAAAGTTTGGCCAATGGTTTCCATTTGTTATTTAAGAGGAGAAATAAAGGTTATAACAAAAATTATATAAATATGTTATAACTCATTGCACATAAATATTCGGAGTGACATATTTGATAGTCTTTACAAATGTAGTTTCAGCTATTTTCCACATATTCTTTATACATCACCTCTAAAATTGTCTTGAAATTTTGCTATAGATAGAGCCACGGTCTGGTTAGACATTGACTTTTCCTTGGTTCATATTCTGGTACACAGAAGGAGGAAAAGCATAAAAACATAGAGTGTTATTTCAAAAATAATGAATTCTTTCTCAGTATACTATGTATGCTAATGTGCTGAGATGCCAAATGCAATGTAAAAATTAACAAATTATGATACTCAATAATCTCAATAAACTTCATAGTTTTAAAGTTACCTCCTATTACTCAATATTATGCACTCTTTTTTTGGAATTGCTAAGTCAAAGGGGCTTGCTAATAAAATTCTTTTTAAAGTGTATAATCAAAGTGACCTCTGGAAATGTTGCTTCAGTGTATTTTTTAACCTTCCACTTAGAAATATAGTAATTTGGCTGCCTATAGGCTAATAATATAGTTTTTGATAACCTTGGCCAGTTTGATGACTGAAAAATTTTTGATTTGTATTTCTGACTGTTAACAGCATTGCCCATTTTGTCATATGTAAGAAAGTTGTTTATGACTTGCTCGGTTGTACTTTCTCCTGTTCAGACATTTAAATGTTCTCTTGTCTGTCTTTATGGAAAACTTCTTTTAACAAGTGACGATTTCATTTTTCCAAAGCTTTAGAATTAATTTGTTAAATTCTTACAACTCAATAAAAAAATCTTTAGACTTTGATGGAAATTGACATAAACATGTAAAATAATTGTGGAGAGGACTGATTGCTGTTATATTCATTGGAGAATTTTTTACCCCCAGAGAGCAGGTTTAAGTTGCTTGCCTTGCTGGCTAGGAAGGTGACATAAGGGGAGGTCACAAGCTCTGGGGTACTGGGATGGACCAAGTGAGCACCACAGCCCAAGGGGCCACTTACTCTTCTGTGGCAGACACCTGTTGCCACAGGAACCGCGCTGGCAGCATTTCCCTCCAGCTACTCAAGTTGCTGTTCCAACGTGTTATAGAAAGTACTTTGACTTCTTAAGTTGAAATGCTAGTAGAAAATTTAGATTAGCATATGCACACACACACACACACACACACACACAGAAACCCAGGTGCAGGGCCAAACAGCATTTCTGAATCTTTGGTTTATATCTAGAGACCTACTAGTTTGCAACCTTGTGAAAATTAAGAACTGTGAAACTACATAGAATTGGTATTTGCTTTATAGGTAATTCTTTGACTAAGTATTAAGATTTAAAAACAGGGTCTTTGTGTGTTTGAATCTTACGTTACTCCTTGAACCCATACTGCATTTTCTGAAAAATGCTAACTTTTTAGAAATTTTACTGATTGTTTAGATTCAGAATAATTATTTTTGCTTTTATATTACTTTTATGATTTTTTCCTTTATTCCATGGACTAAAAGTGTCATTTAATTTTGCTGCTTTTCACCCACAACCTCACCTACAGAGTCTATGCATCTTTATTGTTTTTTTAACCCTTGACCTTTCTGCTTTTCATCTTTCTTAATTCTTTCTTAATTCCTCCTGCCTGCTTGTACTAAAATAAAAGCACTGTTTCACCAAGATATATATTCTAATGCATCAAAATATTCCTCCCTCCTCCTTTTTGTTTCTCCCATATACAATTCCTTCTCAACATAGACACAGACTATGATCATGCTCCTGTCCTGTCTGTCCCTGTCTCCTCAGATGTTTTCCTTGAGAACCTGTAAGGAACTGTCACCATGCATCACTTCATGGTATTGTATTATGGTTTTGTGTTCCTAATTTATACAGTCAATTGATTTGTGAGCAAGGTCAAATATATGTAAAATCATGAAATTAGAAATGTGATTCTGGTATCCTTTTTTCTCCTCTTTCTCCCACACCAATTTACTCAGTGCTCACATTCTGCATACTTTTCTACTTATGTAAGAGACTTAAACAGGTGACTTCAGTCTCACAGTTTCACTTCTTCCAGAATCAGTGCATCTTGAAGTATGAGAAGAAAATGTCTAACATGAATTAGCACATTATATTTGGCATAATTTGAAGCTATCAGGAATATGTCACCTGAGAATAGATGGAGAGTTTTCAGATATTTTATAATTTTAAAAATTGTACGTTTTGTAGTGTTTGCAAGGAAAACTTTTTATCTAACATCTTAGGTTAAGTAACTAAATTGTGAAATAGACAACCAAAACAAAATTGAACACTGGAAATGATTTAAGTTCAGTATCTTATATATTGCCTTTGCTACCTTTTCGTTGTTGGGACCAAATACCTGATGCCCACAAGTTTAAAGGAAGAAAAGTTTATCCGATCTCAGGTTTCAGTTCATAATAAGTTGGCACCAAGACAGGGCAGAATCGGAGTTGGACAAGACAGAAGAGAAACAGTGCACAGCCGAGCAGGGAGAAAAAGCAGTAAGACTTCCTTTCCTTTTATACTCTATACAGGCCACAAGTCTATTGGTTTGTGCCACTCACACCCAGGGAGAGTCTTCTGTCCTCAATAAATCCATTCCAGAACCATGCTAATCCTGTCAGTGGAGTAATTACAGTTATTCCATACCGTGAACCGCACCTCTGATCTAGCCACCTCCTAAAACCTCCACATATGGAGTACATGAGGCTTTATAGGGACATCTAGATATAAACCATAATATCACTTTAATGTAGGAAAACAAAAAGGGGATTGAACTTCAACTGACAATAAACTGTGAAGAATTGACTATGACGTTTATGGGAGAAACTAATAGTTACTTTAGGGAAGTCTGTTTATGGCAACTCATCTTAATGTCATCTGTGACTCAGTGATGAGTTTTCTTTCTGGTACAGAGGAAAATTGGGGCATATTCATAAAGGGAAAAAGAGAAAGGAGAAAATTCTTCTTGTATCTGTAGATTCTCTATTGCCATCACCTCAAATAATCCTCATGCCAAAATGGATTATATTGGGATGGTATGTTCTAAACCCAGTGTATAATGTAATAAACATAAGACTGACTCTTTGGTTTTCATCTTCTTTAGAATATGTGTCATTTCTGTTACTTTATGAAGGGTTTAATTCTTCTGTTGGAGGAAATGATAGTGTGTAATCTGGCCAAAATTTTCTGAGAAAGGAGAACAACAGAGTTCATCAATAATTTATAGATGCAGTGTTATGACACATAGGGAAGAAAATACTAAATTTTGAGCAATGTCCAAGTCCTATGTTTGATACTTATTGTGAGAAACATTTTAGATTTCAGGCTTTCTCTAAACCAGCTTTCTCAGTCTGTAAATTACAGCTAATTACCTAAAGTTTTTATGAAGTTCAAAGGTAATGGTTGCATGAAAGTAAAAATTATATACAAAACTCAAAAATATGTAAAATTTTGCTATTCTTTTGCCTCTTTCCCACAAAAATTTATTTGGCCCCATATAGGGTATCTTTGATGAAGAAAAAATGTGTAATTCAGATTTTTCCATGCCTAAATCATTGCATTGAGCAATACAGTATGAAATTTAAATCAGAGCACAAGAGATGCATATTCACAATCTGTCTCTTTCTAGTTTTGTAGCCTTAGCTAAAGACAAAGTTTTTAAGACTCAGTTTCCCTACCTGAAAAAATGTGACATGCACACCTAATTCACAGGGATGTTGGGAGGATTCCATGAGATTACACGTATAGGAATATTTATAAGGATGTTCATTACATGAGTTCATGGACATAATACACATGTAACACACTCATGGGGTGTCCCTTTTCCCCATGTCCCATCCATCTCTTAATACTATTTTCTGTGACTTTGGAAGAAAGCCAAACATGGATTAGTCTGTATATGAAAGCTTGAGTAAACATTAATAGAAATGCTGACATAAGTTTAGAGATGAAAAAATGGCTAACACACCAAAATTAAAGCTCAGTGCTAAAAGACTGACAATATTGAAAATATGATTGAATACAAATATCAGGAGAAGCATAAATACATGCTGTAGATCTCAACAAATTGGAAACCAGGGCTAATAAGAAAATAGCTATGGAAGATGGCAGAACAGTAAGCAGCAGAGTAAACAGTCTCTCTGAGAGATACAGTCCAGATGCTGGAATATAGCACCATGGACAAGACAAGAAGGCAGGAAGTGGTCCCCTGGGTCAGGAGGAATCTAAAGTGAGAACTCAAGCCCACAGAAAGAGTAAAAAAGAAAAACTTAAACAAAGAAGGTGGGGTAGCCTGGAACCACATCCACTGTGTGAGAGGAGCTGTTGGAACCTGGAGATACACGATCAAGGTGGCTCGGTGGCTGGCGACCCTGGAGGCATCTGCAAAGACAGCATTTGAGGGGAGCAGCAGTGAGGGGAGTGGCAGACCTGGAAGGCTGCACTGGCTGGCGGTGAGTGCAGAGGACTCAGTCCTCCCGCTGGAGACAGTGATTGGCCGGGAGTCATTTTAGTATTGGGCAGGGTAAGTCCAGAACCAGAACTGCTGCCAACTTCCTCCAGCAGCTCTTAGCTGGGTGTGGATCCATGGAAATTGCATGGACTGAGCCCCTCCACTGCGTGCATCATAGCCACCATCTCAGAGTTTCCATGAGAGTAGTCAGCTCAATCTGTTGGTGGTGGCCAGCCCCACACCCATGTGCAATCCACCAGCCATCGGGGAGCCAATGCAGGCTGGGAAAATCAGCAGACAGCCCTGCACCTGAGCATACAATCGCTACTATCAGGTACCTGTAACCAGCACTGTCTAGAAGAACCAAACAGTCTCCCTTCAGAGAAATTGTAGATAGTGCAAGAAGTGCCTGGGACCCCAGTACCCACTTGCCCAGAAAAACCCAGGAATATATCAAGATGAAGAAGGAAAAGGCAGTCTCTGACCTCCAACCCAAGCAGGACAAGTCCAAGAGATACAAACACAGAAGAGATTGGGAGTTGCATACCTGAAGTTTATGAAGTGATGGCCACTAAAGTAAAGAAACAAATTCATGAAGCTCTAAAAGAAATTAGAACAGAAATACTAACTCAGGTAAAAGAAGAAATGAAAAACATAATAAAAGAATTGCTAAACATCTCTAACAAAACATAGATAAAAAAATGGAGGAGCATAGGGAAATGAGGGAAACCTTGAATGAACAATACAAAAAAGATTTAGAATACATGAAACAGACTCAAAGAGATGTCCAAGAAATTAAAAACTCCACTGAAAGTTGGCAAAACCACTTGAAAGAAACTGAAGATAGACTTTCAAATCTTGAAGACAGGTTTGAAGCTTGTGATCGTGAAAGGAAAGCTCTCTTAAAAATAACAAGGAAACTGGAAGTAACAATTCAATGACTGCAAGACATGTAACTTAAGAATAAAAGGTGTGAGTGAAAAAGCAGGGGTCAACACAAATGACATTAATAGTCTATTTACAGAAATAATATTAGAAAACTTCCCAAGCATGGGAAAAGGAAATGACATTCAGATAAGTGAAGCAAATAGAACTCCAGCTAGCCACAACCAAAATAATTCTACACCCAGACATATAATAATCAAGATCCCAAAAATTCAGCACAAGAACAGAATATTAAAAGCTGTTAGAGAAAAGAAACAGATCACCTATAAAGAAAATCCGTCAGAACCACAACAGACTTCTCAACACAAACCATCAAGTCATGAAGAGCTTGGAGTGAAGTATTTCAAGTCCTGAAAGAAAACAACTTCCAACCCAGATTGATGTACTCTGCAGAACTATCTTTCAGAATTAATGGAGAAACAAGATACTTCCATGACAAAGAACAAATGAAGGAATTCATGACCACCAAACCAACCCTACAAAGAATACTGAAGGACATTCTAGAGAGACATAAAAAAGACCACAGCTTCAGGAACAGCAACAAAGGGGTATCACCAAGAAGGGTAGACAATTAAATGGAGAGGAAAAATAGGCAGCCAACACCAGAAAAATAGCATGGCAGAGACTAGGCAGTACATGTTGGCCATAACCATTAATGCAAATGGCCTCAATTCACCAATAAAAAGAAACACAGGCAGAGTGGATCAGGAGACAGGATCCATGAATACGCTTTATACAAGAAACACATTTAACTTGAAAGGGGGTTGATAGACTGAAAATCAAAGGAAAGAGAACAATGCTCTATGTGAAAGGGAACCAGTAAAAAGTGGGGGTAGCTTGCCATGAGCCACAGATTGGACAAGAAAGACATGGCATTTTTATACAATGGAAAGCTACTCAGCTATAAAGAAAGATAACCTCGAGGCTCTTGTAGGTAAATGGATACAACTTGAGATCATCATCATGAATGAAATGATTCAGAGTCACATGGGTGAACGTTATGTTGTCTCCCTGGTATAAAAAACTAAAGGAGTTAGTGGGATCCAAGATACACAATGCATATTGTGAAAGGGAAAAGGGAGGAAATGTCTAAAAAGGGAAGGCAGTGGCCATTGTTAATCTATTATCATGATTTGAAATGCATATTTTTCATTGTTCTGTTTTGTTTGGTTTTATTCTCCTTTGGTTTGTCTAATTTTATTATACTTGATGGCATGAATAATTATTTCAATGAAAACAAAATACATTATGGTAGCCATTATTGATTTCCTATTATCTTGTTTTGAAGCTCTGTATTGCTTTCATTGTTTTGTTTTGAGTGATTTTGTTCTTTTTTGATTTGTTTGATTGCATTATGTCTGATGATATAGGCAACTACTGAGACCATACCAAAGGGTATTATGGTAACCACTGTTGTTTTACTATTGTTTTAAAGTCCTGTATTGCTCCCAATGTTTTGTTTTTATTGGTTTTATTCTGTAGTATTTTGTTTGATTTTATTATGCCTGATGGTATGGGCAGTTATTTTGAAGATAACAAGAGCATTATGGTAGCCATTATTGATTTCCTTTTATCATTTTTGGAAATCATGTACTATGTTCATTATTTTGTTTTGATTGACTCTATTCTGTTTTATTTCATTTGGTTTTATTCTTTTCAAAATAAAAAAAATAGAAAATAGCCATAATCAGTATAGAAGAGTATAAGCAGAAAAGTGACTTAACACTTGCAAATTATACAACAGAAAATAATAGGGCAATATTTAATACATAGATAATCAAATTAGCATCACTTATTATCCATTTGGCTCATCTTTATTTCTATATTTTACACCAAGGACCAATTTTATATACTTTTATCTACGCAATCAAAAAAATTTTTTTTGTGGAGGGGATTGAACTCACAGCCTCGCACCTATCAGACAGGCACTTAAGTCACTGAGCCAAACTCCCGGCCCTGGTTTTTTGAGGCAGGGTTGCACTGTGTAGCTCAGGCTGGTCTTGTGCTCACGTTGTAGCCCAGGCCAGCCTCGAACTCACAACTCTCCTCCTACCTCATCCTCCCGAGTGTTGATATTAAAGGCGTGCACCACCACGCCCGGCCAATCAAAAATATTTTGAAGTTATGTTCAAAATTTATTAAAATGACAGTACTATCAGATCACTGTACTTTAAATGATTTTTACTGGATGCATTTCTAAATAAAGACTATGTGCCTTTTTAAGTTTCTTTTAAAATTTTTGTCATTCAGGCAACTGCACTGTGAAAGAAAAACTAGCTTGAGAATGGTTATAGCGTCTCATTTCATTTGATTATAGATACTAGCTATATTCACCCATAAGAGGGTGGTTAGAAAACTTATCAAGATACTCAACTACAATGTCATTCATATATCCAGGTTATACAAAGAATTAGTTGCCTAGTAATCATTATCATGTAGACTGGGTTGATCCTGCACTTAAAGAGGCGACTAATAAGACATTAGCAATGCATTACACTTAATTGTTTTTGAAGCACAAATTGTATTATCCTCTTTCTGAGCCTGCCACTGGATACTCACAGACCCTAATTCCAATCCTCAATATAATTAATGATGACAGATTTCCTATACCTACTTGCTGACTCTGTCTATTGCCTGTGATGTTGCACTAAGATAAATGACTTAGCCAATTGCAGATAAAAATGTTTTCCATCAAAAGTAGGCTGTGACACTACAATGAAAAATAAGTTCAACCTGACCTTATGAATGGTAAAAATTTCCTTGGTAGAATGTGCAATGGCAAATGTTATTGTTAATATTGATTTCTATCCATACAAAGTAACACTGCCAACAAGATCAATTCTGTTAGACAAGTCTGTTGTTGTAGGATAAAAATGTATCTACTTCCAGTCAAAAATGAATTTAAAACAGTATTGTGGTTTAGACTTAAATTTGCTTTAGCACACCAGATTTTAGTTTTTAAGGAGGACTCAAAAGAGAAATACTGATGATTTTTATTTATTGCTATTATCAAAGTTTAATATGCAATTTCACGTAGAACAAAAGTAAATCAAAATTTAGGGTTATTTCTTGTCTTGGTTACTTTTACTTTTCTCTCATTGCTGGGACAAAATGTCTGACACCCAAAATGAAGGAAGGAAAGGTTTATCTTACAGTTTCTGGAGGTTCCAGTCCATAATCAGCTGGTTCCAAGGCAGAGTGGCATGGCACTGGGACAACACTTCAAGGCAGCAGCCAGAGCAAAAAAAGGAGGCAAGAGCAAGCCTCTTCTCTTCTTATATATTGCACACAGGCTACCCTTCCCCCACTCCAGGGTGGGTGCAGCATTCACAAAATCTCTGTGCACAGAATGAGGCTATTTACAAAATAAGAACCCTGGCTCCCTGCTGAGTCTCTCAGTTAACCCTCTAAACTTCTCAAGTTGATACAATGTATCAACCATAGCACTTCTTTAGAAATAGCCATGAACTGGAATGACTGTCATTAATTTTTTCCCCAGACCTATGAGGATTTAAGTTTGTTCTACAGAAGTGAACACCATAAAATGTGTCTGAAGGTAAAACATAAATGATAAAATTAAAAAATTTATGTTTAAAATGCACATAGTAAAATTACAAAAATTGTAACTTTTGAATTATGAAAGGCAAGACGTATGTGTAGAATTATAATAGTAAATCAGTACTACTCTGCTGGTATATTTTCTCACTGATAAATTCAAGAGAGGAAAACTACATGTGGTAAAGATATTTTTCCCATGAGTGCAGGCATTTTTCTACACATTGCTGGAATGTTTTCTAAATGTGTGAATCAATTTGTGTTATTTACAGCATGAAACCTTCCAGCAAATGACAAGTGAACAAAAAGGAAGGCCAAACTCTACCTTTGTAGGCCAACAAAGTCCTATATGATTTAGCTTCTGATACTTTTTGGACTGAAATTCATATCCTAATTCTCATTTATCAGTGATTTCCACACATACTGATGTTTACTCCAGTTCTCAAACATGCCCACTTTTGAGCTACAGTTTTTTGTACTGTATTTTCTAGTCATTTTATAGAAGGTATAATTTCTTCATCCGAAGCAAGTTCAGAACTCATCTCCAATAGAAATTCTTCATAAATGCCTTGACTAGAAGTGAGATCCTCACCCTTTCTCCATTGTATGTTTACATTGCACTTAGCATTGTCTGCCTTGATTCAGCTTATGTAACACTTGAGAGTGTCTCCCTGGGGTCAGAAACACTGTTTTTCCTTTTCAGAGCTATGTATCTCTGACACAGTAGAAGGTCAACAAATATTTGTTGAACTAATGGTTGAATATACTGACTATTTTATGAGCACATATAAAAAGCCATTATATTCATTCATACAAATTAGTCTCCAATGTGTTCATGTTGTTTTCTGTATTTTAATGAAAAATATAACCAATCAAAAAGATTATCTGTAGCAGTTGCACCAGTATTCTGTAGCTGAAAGGAAAGGCAGGGAAGATTAAATGAGAGTGGTTTCCATGAGACTGGCTTTAGAAACAAAAATGCAAGTTTTTTTTTAAGTAACTAAATATTACTAATTCATCATTTTGAAATTATCAGATTCTTTATCACTTGCTCACTTTTTTACTAGCAAATTCTTTTATTTTACAAATGCTTATTTGTAAAATTTGTGAATTTTAGCATTCATGGTGCTTAGAATTTATCAGACAAGAAAATCCTGACCTTTTAGAGTTTAGAGGGTTTAGCTGTACAATAAAACTGGAAAATAAAAATCACACATAGAAGTGCTAGAATGCAGTTGAAATCAAAGAAAATAGAGCAGGTAGTAGAGGAGGGCAGCAGGCTACTCTTGATTATTGATTACTGAAGAAGCATAGTGTTGTTCACATGATGTCATATCTCACACCGCTGATAATGCCATCCATTGCTATTCTGCACTTCCCCTTGTTTCATAAGACATAGTGATTTATGATAACATTCTGTTTTTAACTTATTATTTATTTAATGCTAGAATTTTAGCTTCAGAAGGCAGGCTCATATTTCAGTTTTAAAAACTACTAAAAAAAAAAGTGGGGGAAACACTGATGGTAGAGCAATTGGCTCACACACATGAGACCCTGGATTCAATCTTTATTATCAAAAAAGTAAAAAAAATAAATCTATTTTTTGTCAAGCCTACAGTAAGCTATTAAAACTTTGAAATAATAGAATAACTCTGTAAAAGTTCAGTCCCACACTGCACACAAATGTTACTCCATGGGTTCATTGCACGGAAGGGTCTATTAAGCTAAATGCAAATGAGTTAGATGAGGAAACTGAAAATACAGCTTTGTGATATAAAAATGTAGCCAGGCATGGTGATGCATGCCTGTAATCCCAGCACTTATGACTGTGAGGCAGGAGAACTGCCATAAATTCAAGGCCAACCTGCATACCTAGTGAGTTTAAGGCCAGCTGTAACTACACAGTGAGACCCTGTATCAACACTGCTGCCCTAAAAAAAAGTTAAAAAAAAATAAAAATGCATACATTTAATTGAACTAGGTTCTGAGTCTGCTGGCATTGTTGTTGGTTTTCCCTGGATGAGAAAGCAGAAGGAGAGAGATGGTACAACTTTTCCTTTTCTTTGGAATATTTATACATCACTTTATTTTTAATGAATTTTCAGTTAGATTTGTTTGTTTGTGCTACTCGGAATAGAATTCAGAGCCTTGGCACTAAGCTACACCCCCTCACTTTCCCTTTTTATTTTTTTATTTGAAGGTAGGTTTTCCTATGTTGCTAAATTGCCTAGACTGGTTTGGAATTTGTGATCCTGCTTCCTCAGTCTTCCAGAGTGATGGGATTACAGCTGCCTAACATTATGCTTGTTTTGATTGGAACATTTAAAAAGATGTAATCCCTTCCTACTAATCCAGAGAGGAATTGAGAGGGTCTATATCATTTCTGTGTCAAAGTGGTAATGTGAAGACTTTGTCTCTCCTTTGCCATTTCTCTACCTGCCCCCCACTTCAGGTTCTCAGCTGCAGTGGTCCAAAAGATTGGGAGGAGGCTGCAGAGAGAGCCAGACACTGAGACTGCCATGTGGAAATAATAGCCATGGAAAGAAAAAAAAATCTAAACAGTTGATATTCTTCAAATCCTTACTCTGTTCTAATTTCTATTAATGCATCAACTCATTTAATTCTGCCAACTCTGTAAAGCAGTACTATCAATAATATGTGAGTCATAGCCACAATATATGGGCAGAGAACATCAATTGAGGAGCTGCTACTCTGACCATACAGAAACACTGTATGACTAGGTTCATTCTCAGCTCTACATGTTCTATTAGTGGAGGGTCCCCTTTGACAGATCATGCAGCAGGGGTAGTGCAATCAGTAAAGCCTTAAAAAATCTCCTATGCATTGCTAAGCCTGGTGAACCATTAGATCTAAGCTAGTTGGATTAGAACACTGGTTTTAAAAAAAGGTTAAAAAGTTGTAAGAACATTGTCTTTATTGAATATTTTTCATCTTCCATTCTCCCAAGTTTCTTTGTGAATTTTTGAAAAAAATAACCAGTAATACTAAGGGTATACATTACATAATGATTTGTGTCAGAGTAAATTATCAACTAGCCTACAAAGCTTTCTTGGGAAGCTGATCAAATCATTCAGAGTGTAAAAAGCGACACTTGGGGGCCAGGTAACCTTGTTAGTCTACTTTTGGTCATCATCATATATCAAAACCGAGATGTTAAGGATACCTGCATCTCACACCTTACCTACTGTCTCAGTTACTTTTCTCATTGCTGAGACAAATGACTCAACACTTGAAGATAAAGGGGGAAAGGTTTATTTAGCATGCAGTTTGTAGAAGTTTGAGCCTATAATCAACTGACTCTAAGGCAGGGTGACTTCACAGAGAAAAGTTCATGGAAGGCAGAAGGTAGCAAAGCAACAAAGGACTTTAAGGTGTCTTTCTGCTCCTTTTCATTTATCCAGGCTACTCAGGGTGGGTAGCACTAACACCCTTAATCCTAGTGCCCTTGATCCTAGCATTGCACCATGAATCAATTTCAACATCACACACTCGAGATGCAGCCACTTCAGAAAATCTTCACCTATGACAGCATGATGCTTTCAGGTGATGTTATGGTTTGTGTCTAGGCATTTCCCCAAAGCCATAGACTTGGTCCTCCCAAAGGCATAGACTTTCTTTTGAGGTAGCTGAATCTAGAGTGTGTGATTGATTTGTAGCGCAATGCTGGGGTTAAGGGAGTGAGTGCTACACTGAGCTAGGGAGGGTAGCCTGTATACAATATAAGAGACAGAAGGACTCCTCTCTTCTCTTTTTTATTCTCTTCTCTCTTCTCCTCCCCCTCCCCTTCCCTTCCCTCCCTTATACCTTCCTCCCTTCCCCTCCTCCCTCTATCTCTTGTCACTTTCGTTGTCTTCTGCCACCATGAACTGTTGCTCCTCTACCATTTACCACATTGCCTTGGAGCCACTAATTATGGACTGAAACCTCCACGATCTGTGAGCTAAACCTTTCCTCCTTTAACTGTGGGTGTCAAATATTTTGTCTCAGCAACAAGAGAAAAGTCACAAAGATAGGACATCTGAACACAAGCCATAATACCTACCCACCTTGTCAGGAGAACCAGAGGCTATTTCACTTTCACACTGAGGTCCCAGCATCAAAAATCAGCTACAGAATTTACTTCTAGTAACATTATTTGTAACTAAGAGAGAAAACGAGAGAATGAGTGATAAAGAGAGCTGAATGTGTGCAACCATGATTGTCCAGACTAGACACCTAAGCTAGAATACAGTCTAGTCAGAAGGAGAGATGATTCTGTCTTTATCGTTGACATTCATTGCTATCAGCACATGGATTTGGCAGTTATCTCTGCTGATTGTTAAGGTAGCTTTGTAAGCAGAATTGTCTAAGCTTTAGTGAGTTTTGGTACATATCTATAAATCCAACTATTTATTTTCATGTTCTTGGTATTTTATCAGGGGAAGATATGTGTTTATTTTTTGCATGCTGTGAACTAGTTTAACCCCTTCATAAGTAAACTCCAAATTAAAGCGTTTGTTGCTGAAAGTTATAAATATCAATCACTGGGCATGAAAATGAATATTCTCAAGGGCCTTCTAAGGTTATATTATGGTGAGGCTTAATGAAGCAGGAAATTCATAAACATTTCAAGACAAACTATGAAACATGATGCTTAAGTTGACAAGTCTGGGGTGAAGCATTTTGCATTGAACTTAATTCTCCAAAGAAGCATAAAATATTTCAGAAACTTTTAAAGGCATAAGCTATACACACATTAGGAACCATACAACCAAGTACACATTGTTTATACTTGAGCTATATACGCATTTTTATTAGCTTGTTAACTGTTCTACTTGGTTTTTGTGTGCGCCTTGGCCCCATGCACCAAGTCAAGCCACAGAAGATTCTGCTTTATAAGTTCTTTGGAGTTCTTCAAGCATCTATACCACAGCACATAGTAGGCTTAAATACATGTAATGTTTTTTAAAATATACATTTCCTTTGTTAGCATATATTATATGCATAACGTTACAGAGCAGTTAAAGAAGAATGATACTTAGAAAAAGGTTAATCTAAACCTCTGGACAGTTTTTAAAATGACAGAATATAGAACTGAATACTTAAGTTGATATACCCATCAACAACCCAAGTTTCTTGCCTCAAAATGGAATTATTAAAATAAAGGAAAAAGAAGTTAAATAAGACAATGTGCACAATACATAAAAGAGTTTAAATTATTATGCTTTATTTTTCCTGTTGAAAATTTTATAAGAAAGAATTTCCTCTAAAATAACTGTCAGGAGACCCAAGAAACTGACTTACTTCTCCAGGAGCAATACATCAGAGTACTTTCATTATGACTCCTGAGTATTAGAAAAGAATTTCTCTGCAGTATTTACATTTCTCTTTGCCTAGTGTTCTGTGTATCTGACAGCAAACGGCATTGTGCTTCAGCAAAAAGAGGGAACTATGAAACTCTGGACCTAACAAATTTCTCTTTACTTGGGATTTTTTCTTCTACTGATTGAAAGCATTTTAAATGTATCTCAAATTTGATCGCAAATTCTTTGAGCAAAGAGACTTATTACATCTTATACTTACTTGTATGCCATGCAACAACAAGGATTTCTGCAGGTAAGTAATAAACATTTGTTAATTATTTATTCAAATGGATTGAACACCCACAGGCCATAAAAATTACAAAGGCGTATTTTTATCTGTGTAATTTTATTTGTGCAGCTTAGACAAATAGCTCACCATTGCAAGCACCTTTAAACATGTTTTTCAATCAATCGATAAATATTTACTGAAAGGTTTCTGTGCTCTCGGTATACCATAGGATGAATCATAATAGGGCTGAGAGAATCCTAAAACCTACTGTTGGCCTAGCTCTAAAGAAAACATTTCTTTTCCTATATTTGTTCCAATCTCTAGACGACTGATTTTTGCAACAAATGTGACTTCTCTATCTAATGTCTTTTAAGAAAACCATCTAACATTATTCGTATTTAAGGATTAAAGTAAAATATTCAGCAACTCTTGAAAATAAGAACAATAAAAATGCTTTGTTTTCAAATATATTGACATATATGTAAATTTGTGATATTATATACTAAAACATTTAACTTGATTACTAAGAAACTCTTTAAGTAAAATTTGATTTTTATTTTTAAAAATCATCCTAAAATTGCATTCTTAGTATATTTAATATTAAGATATAGCCTGGAAAGCACAAAGTCATGAGTCCAATTCTCAGCACCAAAAAAAGAGATATACATGTATCTTATATATTAAGTATTAATAAATATATAGATAATATATTTAATATCAATATATTTAACATATTAAAATGAAATTTTAAGATTTTTGAAAGTAAGTGTATTTCAGGATTGACAACTTGTTTCTAAGTATAACACAGACAGAACCACATAAAAACAGATTTAACCACTTAAAATTAAACCTTGGGCAAAAATACGAAATTAGAAGTCAAAAGCTTTGAAGATACATAATAAAATCTATCAGTTCTACAGCAAACTGAATTTGTAAAATACAAGACAGTTTATATTTCAGAATGAAAAACTATTAGTTGGACAAAAGAGTTGAGAACAAAGGACTATGAAATATTAATTTTATCCATATACTTAAAAGGAGCTCAAAACACACAAATCAAATTTGGGCTAAGTATTAAAATAAAATACAATCATTTTAATGTTTGTAATTGTTTATTTAAGACTGCCCACAAAAATAAAAAGATATAAGAATATGGATTAAGTAACATTTTCATATAAACAAAAATGGTTGAAGTACACATAAATCTCCAAATAGCTAAATAAAATTAATTAAATAGAAAATTATGTTCAAACTCTTTTATGATCAAAATGTGATGTCATTTTCTACATGCTAACAGAAATGTTGAGAAGCAACATATATATTGGAGAGGATGTGACAAAACCTGGGTACTCTCACACAGTGATGGTTACTCATAAATTAGAATAGTTTTAGAATATTTTGACAATTAGAATATTAAACTTTAATAATATACATACTCTTTAAATTACAAGTTAATTTTCTGGTAATATACTTTTTGAATAATGATCAGAGAAATGCACAAAATACCTCTTTGCACTGCTGAAGTACACATTAGTTATAGGAGTCAGAACACGAAATCAACCTCAATTGTTATGTCATGTGCAAGGGGTAAATAGCTACTAAATGTGACACTATCAATGCATATTTATTGATTTGGAAACTGGTGTGAAATATATTGCAAGGTAAAAACCAAGACAATACAGTGCATAATTGTTTTAAATCCTTCTTAGTGCTCATTAATTACATGACAAAAATAAAAACTGCAAAAAAATCATAGAATTTGGCCCATATCCACTCCTTCTTTCGATTTTCTCGTGTTCCTCCAAGGGATTTTATTCAAGCTGGTTTCTGTATATACATTGACTTCGCGATGTGACTAAACTCTCATTCTCTACATAACTAAATCCTATTTTTATTCACTTGCTTCAATTTTTGAATTTGACCTTGTGCATGATTTATTCTATAGGAACACGCAGAGTAAGCAAAACAAAGAGAAGCCATGTGCAGAAACAGCGAATAACAAGGAAATAAAAAATTATGTAATATAGTAAGACATTTGTTTCTGACAAGGATACAATTAGGTCAATCATGGAAAGAGAACTCCAGTAGAGGAGAGAAGACAACAAACACAGCCTGATGGCTGAGAAGTGCTCATGTCTGGAAACCTAAAAGGAGGGATGGTAGCAAGATTACAGTGAAAGCAAGGGCACTGTGGCAGTAGGTGAACTAAAGCATGGTGTGCAAGGATAAGACTGTTGATGGCTTCCAAATCAAGGCTGTGTTTCTGAATTTACTCAAATTGTAATCAGAATCTATTAAAAATATTTAAGGATGGGTCTATTGATATGATTTAAATTTTTAAAGTTACTCTAGTTTGTGTAGTTTTGGCTGTGATGCCCCTGAAAACAAACAAATGAACAGCAACAACAATAAGAAAGCAGTAAATATGAAAAAGTTATTCAAAGCAATGACTTAAGAAGTCAGAGGCCTCAGAGACAAACGGGATTGTATAGCTTCCTTCTTTAACAAGACAGGTGTTATACAAGGATTTTGGCTGTTTTGTCTGAATGTAGAGAAATTTTCCTGTTTTCAGTTCATGGGAGTATCGTTCAAGCAGAAAACAATCAATTTTACAGGGATAAGTTTAGTATTGAGAAAATGAATGATACTTGAGGAGAAAAAGTCCAGAGGAGAGGGGACTTCAGAAAAGTGAGTTCTAAAATTTACCTGCGAATATCTCAGCTGATTTTTAAGTCCAGTGCCTCAATCATTAGTTCACCCTGATATTCCAATTGGCTAATTCATGGACTATGCTCTTGAAGTAAGAGTGCAAGAAATCCATCAGGAACAGTAGCTAAAAGTCAATGAGGTAAACAGAGATTTCAGAAACTCAGTTCTGTGGAGGTAAACATGCTCAGAACCTTCCCGAAGGGGGGACTTTGTTAAACACTAAGAGTTTCTAACTGTGACCCCACAGGTCATGATTTTTTTTTTTTTGTGAACCTTGACTATTCTTACCATTAGGAAAGTCAAGTTTGAGGTTTTATTCAGTCAACTCCATCAACTGACCACCTCAAGCTCCTCCTTCTAAAGTTTTTAACTCACTATCCTCCTTTAAATCTATTTTCTAAGCAGCCATTTCAGTCTGTCTTTACTTCTAGGTCTTTGCCTTTATGATTTTGCTATTAATGCAGAGTCTACTGTGAGGTTATGACACCAAAAGTTTTAAAAAGTAACTTTGTTTTCCAAATTCTTAATTACTTTTTTCAAGTTGTAGTAAAATATATGCTACAACAAAATTTAAGTTTTAACTAGGGTAAATATGCGTTTATTGGTATTAACCCTATTCACTTTACTGTGCAATCATTACTGTCCATCTCTAGAACTTTTTAATCATCCAGTAGTGATACTCTGTGACCACCGAACAGTAATTCTCCACCTCCAACTGGGTGTGGTGGCACACGCCTGTAATTCCAGCACTGGGAGAGCTATGGCAAAAGAATCCCTGTGAATTTACTACTTAGCCTGGGCTAGGTAGTAAGTTCAAATACAGCCTGTACTACATAATGAAATTTTATTTTTTTAAAAATCAATCATATCATCATTGTTATTAGTAGGATTCCCCATTTCCAAACCCTGCAAACTGCCATTGTACTTTCTGTCTATAATTATTTTTATACTGTCGTCTAAAATAGCAGCGATAATAGAGTCCCCTTTCCCACAGGAATACTTAGTCATGGTGACACTTTCAAACTGCAAGTTTTTACCCAAAAATGTTATACACAGATTTTGATTGGAATGACATTAATCTACAAGATAAAGGTGAGAATCGAGAGCTTAAAAACATTCAGACTTCCAATCCGTGAGCAAGATAAGCCTTGTTACTTAGGTAACTCTTCTGAGTATTTTGTATTTTTCTGTGTAGATATCATGCACCCCTCTCATTAAAAGTTTCCTGTGTTTCTGCTTTAAATGGTATCATAAATGGATTTAAAAAATATTTCATTTTCCAAGTATTGCTTCTGGGTGAACTTTAATTTCAAATATGTTTTCTTTGAGATCACAGTAAAACATAGCTCCAGATGTTGAGAAACCAGACCATACATACATATGACTGATTTTTTTTTTTTTTTTTTTTTTTTTTTTACATATTTGAAGTAGCAATGAGACAGCTCTGTAGCAAACAAAAGATAGATTAAGTTGCATTTCTGGAGTGACACATTAAGCTATTAACAGGTCTGAAAAAGAGCCCTGAGCTGCTGATTCCTGACCCAGGATTTTTATGGAAGGCAGTTAGGATAATATTATTTTAAGCAGTACTGATAAATCTGCAAACTGAAGTATGGTGTGTACTTTTAGATTGAAAGGACAAAACTCTTTTCAATTATACTTACATATGAATACAACATTTTCTATTGTAAGTATTCATAATACTTAAAGGTCATTCTGACACAAGGTTCATGATAAATACAAAAACGCATTCACAGTCCCTTTATGGTCAAGAGTGCTATCAGTGACATCTGTGTTGAGAATATTTTTATATTTATGTACACTACTAACAAAATGTGGTCTGATTAACTATGGACTACTTGATCTTACTCATATGACTGCATCTGAAATTTTCTATGAAAAAGCAAGGTATTTTAACCTGCATTGGAAACCTTATCAGCAAATTTCTCATTTACTAATTGAATGACAGTGCTGTATTTTGCAATTTACCATTAATGGTACATGATTACAAAGAAAATTTATCTTTCTCTGTATCTATGTAGATTCAATAGAATCTATTTAATTCTGGATGTTAGCCAGTTCCAAGACATTTCTGGACAATAAAAACGGTTTTCTGGTTATCTTGAATGACAAACAGAACTTCAGCTTACCCTATGGTCGAGTTCTATGTAATGCTCACAGCTTTGTGCTTACTTTAACACCAACTCTTTCCCCAACATCTCTGTCTGAGGTTGATTTTAGCTGAAAGTCTGGTAATAAGGAACAGGGAGTGGTTGACAGCCCTATCTGGCTAAAAAAGTGATTTCTGATGCTGGAGGTAGGAGCCCAAGGAGAGAAATGAATGTGTAGGCAGAATGGAGAAGAAAAGATGGAAGCAGGGAAATTATTATTTGTTATTCCTTTTTTTGGGAGGAGGGTGTACCAGAAGTCAAACTCATGGCCTCACACTTGCCAGGCAGGCGCTGTGTTGTTCTGCTTTTAAAAGCTAATGCTTTACTTCCTGAGACTTGCAGATACTTAAAATGTCCTTTCATTTCTGAATTATTTTACATCTGGTTTTGAGAACCCTGGGTATTATTCACCATGTCAAGCTACACCTTACTTGCCTTCACCCTGCTGAGGATTTGCATGTTTGCATGTGAAGTTTTTTTTTTTCAGTACTGGGGATCGAACTCAAGACCTCGTGCTTGCCAGGCAGGTGCCCTGCTGCTGAACTATACCCCCAGCGCAACTCTTTAAATTAAAAAAAAAAATTGTTTTTCTTCTAAAATAAATTTCAGGTCTGTTTTAATTTCCCACAAAGTGAGAAGCTCAACTGGGGTCTCAGTGCTGTCCTGGGAAACCCAGACCCATGCACACTAGTGAGAAATGGCCCCATGCCTGTGGGGAAGGACTCACTGGTGTAAGGTTGCTTTACCTCTAAAAATTATTAAAGTAGGAAATTTGTTTTGTTCGAGGGTATCTCCACGTAGCCCAAACTGGCCTGGAACTCAGGGATCTTCCAGTCTCAGCCTCCTTGACCGCTGGAATTACAGGCATGCGTCATCACACCCTGATAAAGTAGAAAATTTAAAGTTAGATCTGAGTACTGATTCCTAATTTATTTCTAGGCAAGATTCTAATGATAGTGAGCTTTATTTATTTATTCAGTTAGTTAGTTTTGAGGTAAGGTCTCCCTGGGCAGTCCAGAGTGGCCCTTCACCCACAACAATCTTTCTGCCTCAGACTCCAGAGTGCTGGCATTACAGGTACACACCACCAAGGTGGCTACTGAGCTTTATTTTTAATAGGAGTCAACCTTCCTCAGCTTTCCTTTGGGAGCGTACTCATTCCACTCTTCTCCAGCCTGAGAAAAAGAGAGGGGACAGGAAGACCCCTAAAAGGAAACGCTGAGGAAGAAGGCCCGCCCTCAGAGAGAAGCCTTCAAGGCAAGAGCTGGATTTTCCTGGAAACCCAGCTTGCGGAGAAAGCACCTAAGCCTTCCAGGACGGTCGCCCCAGCTGGAGACCTGTCCTGGGCTTTGGCACGCATGTTACATGTACCGATTACTGCTGTACTGTTCAAGAAATCCTAAATATTCCTTAACACGGTGGCCAAAAGTCTTCCCTCCAACTGGCCTATTAGTTTCTCCTCCAGCCCCATTTACTTTGGAGGAAAAACTCCACAAGTGATCCTCTCTGGTTTCTCCCTGGTGTTATCCACCTTGACCGGGCAGGAGGCAGGAGAGGGCCCAGAGGACGCGGGAGAGCAGGCGCCGCCTCCAGGCCCAGACGCCGGCAAATCTGCGGCCTCCTCCCGCCCGACGCCGCATTCCGAGGCTCTGGGCCGTGGCGGCCGCTGCTTCTTCGGGCGCGGGCCCGGGTCCCTGCGGTCTGTCTCCCCACGGCCCCCACGGCCCAGGACCCGGCCTCAGCCCCGGCCTCTGGCTGTCGCCTCCACCGCCGCTGCCTCGTGTGTGAATTCTAAACACTTGTCCTTTGCCTCGCCTGACCCCGCGGCAGCCCCTGTAGGCAGCCCTGCGCTACCTCCAGTAGCTTCCCTCCCCGACAGGGCACACAGGTGGGGAACAGGAAAGACGCATCCTCGCCCCAAGACTCCGGTGAGGTGCTCTGCTGATGGTGACACGGCCTCCCTCCCTCCAGCTCACGCACAGGGGCGCACTCCAGAGGCTGCAGGAAGAGAGGTGTGAGCCCCCTGCCTCGGAGAGATGTGCTGTCACTGTTGACTTAGAAAAAGGAAGAAGTAACTACGCTAAATGTAGAAACTACAGCAAAATCACAGTTTACTCCCCAAACAATCCTGCTAATCCCCTTTTTACTTCTCTTAACCTTTCCAAGACTTTTACATAATTTAACACGAATTTCAAATTTCTAAGCGAATATTTTCAGAGTATATATTATCTTGACTTTACAGCTTTTTTGAGATTTAACTAGCATGTAATAAACTGCACGTATTTATAGTGTACCAATTTAAAAAATTTGATTTGTGTTTATGGATTTGAGAGCATCACAATTATAACCAGTATGGGGCAGATCCATCGTTTCTAAAGGCGGCCGATGCATATGTATGTAATTATTCCTTCCTGTCCCTATTCAGCTTGCATTCCTTAAAATGTGGTTTTTGTCACTGTAGAACATTCTGTATTGGATAAATGAATAATACGGTAAGACTTCTTCTTTGTGTGAATTATTTCATAAAGCGTAATTCTTTTAAGATTAGTCATATTGTTGTGCTTTTTTTACATTGCTAAATGTATTTTATGGACCTATCACTTTGCGTTTGTCCGTTCAGCTTTGATGCTTAGTTTGTTTCCAGTTTGGGAGTATTACAGTGCAGCTATTATGAATATTCATGTGCAAGACTGTGGATGGACTTACGTTCTCACTTCTCTTGGGTTACTCCCGCGGAATGAAATGGCTGGATCTAACGGAAGTTTATGCTCAATTTTTTTTTTTTAAACTGTCAAGGTGTTTGGCAAAGTTGCTATACAATTTTACATTCTCACCAGCATTTTATGGAAGTTCTGATTCTCGCAAATATCTATGTAGTTACTCTAATAGATGATAGTGATATTATGTTACGACTTCAATATGAGTTTCCCTAATGACTAATGATGTTGCGCAGCTTTCTTATGTTTATGTGTCTTTTTTTTTTTTTTTTTTTTTTTTTTTTTTTTTTTTTTGTCTGTACCAGGGATCGAACTCACAACCTCCCAGGCACTTAAGCCACTGAGCTAAACCCCAGTCCTTCTTGTGCTTATAAACTACCTGTGTATCTTTCTTTGATGAAATGAAGTGGTCATGTCTTTACATATTTCTTTAGACCAGACTTTTGATGTCTTATTTTTCAATTTTGACAGTTCAATATAAATGCTGTTTTTAAAATATACGCTAAAAATATTTTTCCAGGACCAGGGATATACCACAGCAACACAGAGCCTGCCTGGCAAGTGCAAGGTCCTGAGTTCAATTCCCAGTACCAAATATATATATATATATATATATATATATATATATATATATATATAATTATATATATTTCCAATCCAAGCCTTATTTTATGTTTTTTTTCACTTAATGTTTTCAGGGAGATTTTTAATTTTGTGAAATTCTTGTTTATCAGTGGGATATGTGTGTGATTTTATGTCTTATAAATCTGCACAATTTTTGTCACAAAGATTTTCTCTTATGTTTAGTCATAGAAGTTTCATCTTTTGAAAACTCCACATTGAGATCTACCAATCAAGTTCAATGAATTTTTGTATATGGTTTACTACAGTAGGGAACATTTTTACATATGAACATTCAATTGTTTCTGCAACATTTTTTAAAAATAAACTATTCTTTCTTTACTAATTTGCTTTATACACATTGGGGAAATTCAGTTGGCTATATGGGTGTTAGTCTATATTTAAAGTCTCACTTCCCTTCCATAAAACTACTTATCTATCTTTTATATCAATAATGTATTTCCTTTTTCACTGTAGCATTACCAGTCTTTGAATTAAATACTGGTAACTCTCCAATTTTTTTCTTTTTCAGAGTTGTCTATCTTATGTCTTTTACATTTTTATGTTAATTAAAATCTGCTTTTGATTTTTGATAAAAAGTCTTCTGAAAATTGAACTGTGATTGCATTTTATACAGAAGTGAACTTGGGAATAATCAGATGCTTAAAATATGTATATATATGCATATATTCATATATATTACATATATACTTCTGTTCTATGTACATGATTTGTCTCTGTTTTATTTTTTCTCAGTAAAGTATAATTCTTCTGTAAATGTATTTTTCATAGTTTTGAGAGTAAAAATTAACTTTAATATTTCATATATTTGGTACTGTTTGGTTCTATTATAAATGCTACTATTTTTTAACTTTCATTTTTTGTAACACAATAAATCAAAAATTATTCTTATATTGATCTTGGATCCTACAAAGTTGCTAAACTCACTTATTAGTAGTCTGGATTGTTGAAAGATTTCATAAGACTTTCTAAATAGATGATTATCTTGCTTTGCAATTGAAGACATTTATTTATTCATTTCTTGTCTGGATGCCTTTTATTCTTTTTTGTTCTCTGACTAAAATTGCCAATATAATATTGAATACGTGAGGAGGGAGTAGGCATTCCCTGTTTCATTTATAATATTAACAAGGATACATATTTAGTCTTTTGTTATCAAACATACTATTAGTTATAGGTTTTCTATATATGCTTTTGATCAAGCTTAGGAAATATCCTTCTGCCATATTCTTAATTTTCTATAAGGTCTGCTTCTACTTTTTAAAATCAGGAATAAATGTTTTATCTTTTCAAATACTTATGTTAATAAACTTTCCATGTTTGTGATCAAATAACTGAGAAAAACAACTTAAAGGAGAAAAGATTCATTTTGACTTTTGCCCTAGCAACAAGAAAAGTGACAAAGACAGTTGTCTCCCTTGAACATGTTTTCAATGTATTTTATAATATTTAGCCTATAAATCTCATTTATACTTTATTAGATTAGCTTCTAAGCATTTTGTGTTTTAGCATATTCATTGAGTCTTGAGGATGTTTTTTAGCTAGTCTGGCTTCTTTCTTCCTTGAGAATGTTGTTATATTTGCTTTGCATATAATGAACACATTTTTTAGAAGAAATAGAGAAAAGAGTATTTATTTCATCTTTCTGTGTTTGAAAGTCACTGTCATTTTAAAAGAGATTTAAAAGTTAATTAAAAATACACTGTCATCTCATGCATGATTTGGAGTGCTTTTTACCCTTGTTATGTAAATACATTATTCTATCTGTTTTTATTTGTTTTTCCCTTTGAAACATGCCCTTTAAGATTTCTCACAATACAAGTCTTACAGATGATGAATTGTTTTAGCATTAATTGTCAAAAAATATCTTTATTTTTACATGAAATATATTTTTGCTAACAATTGAATTCTTCGCAGACTTTGTTGTTTTTCCAGTATTTTAAAGATGTATGTATTGTTTTCTCATTGCATGTGTATAAGGAGAAATTTGGTGTCATCATTCTGTTTGTTCCTCCCCCTGTAATTTGTCATTTTTCTTATATTTTTTTAAGCATAGCTCTAATTGATATTGATAAATTAATTTGTATTTGTAGTTTAGAATTTTGAAATTATAGGTTTATAATTTTAATTCAGTCTGGATAATTTCTTCAAATATTTTCTGTATCTGCCCTTTCGCTTAAGAAATTATTCCATATTAATTTTAGATTATCTGAGTTTTTATTTTGAAACATTTTAAAACTATTGCTACCATGCTTTAAGGTGAAAGATTCCCTTTCTAGAGTGGTTTCTAGGTTCTTTCTGTGATAAGCAAAGAATTAGTCAAGACAAGGGCAAGTGCAGGGTTTTGTCCTGTGTCCCCCCAAAGTCTCATGTAATTGTGGCATGGACAGGGCTGAGTCTGGCTTTTGTGATTGGTTTGTTGTCTGGTGCTGAGATTGGTGATGTGAGTGTTTCACTCTCCCAGGGGTGGAGCTGACATACAGTATAAGGAAGGGCTCTCTCTCTCTCTCTCTCTCTCTCTCTCTCACCAGTTTCCCTTGCTGTTTGGTGGCTGCCATGAATGGCTGCCCTGCCACACCATGCTGTATTGGAGCCAACTAAGTATGGACTGAAACCCCCAAGAACTGTAAGAAATAAACCTTTCCTTTCCTAATTTTAGGTGTCAGGTATTTTGTGTCAGCAACAAGAGAAAAGTAACTAAGGCAGATTTGGTAGCAGTGGAGTGGGGCTGTTGCTGTGACTATTTCTAACCATGTGGTTCAAGAGCCTTTGGAAATGACTTGTGGGAAGTGTTTGGAAAGGTTCTGAGATGTTGTCTGAATACATGGAGCTGGAACAGCGTGGTCTGTTCTCTATGGGAGAATCTGTTCAGAGCTCAGAAAATCAGAAGGCTTTTGCTAAAAAGCCTTCTGGTAGAGACCAGGCTCAGGTAGTTTTCGCTGGGAAGAAGGACTGCATTGGTTGTTGGACTTCACATGATGTGTGTTACAGCTTGGCAGAAAGTTTGTCTGCATTCTGCTCCTGCCCAGAGACTTTGCCTGAGGCTGAGATTAAGGGTGATGCATTGATTAATCTGGCCAAAGAAATTTCAAGGCAATCTAGTGTTGAAGTGGTGGCCTGGCTATTGTCGGAGGGTTTTAGTGAGATTTATGTTGCGAATCAAGAGCAAACAGCCCAGCATGGTAATTTAAAATGCTGTGAATTTGGCCAGAAAGCTGTGGACTATAAAGGTAGAGCTGAGACCTCGATTGCTGAGAAGGAACAAAGAAATAAAAAGATGGCCTGGGGCCATACTGGGTAGTCGCCAGTCTCCACCTTTTGCATCCTCGAGCCAGCAAAGGTGGAAGAGTGTGCTCGGAGGATGAAGCCACAGAGTACCATGTTCCAGAGTGGCAACAGAGGCCACAGGAGGTTTCAAAATGGCAGTGGCCACACCTGGATTCAAAATGGCGGTGGCCACACCAGATTCCAGAATGCCAGTTGCATGGAGATGCTTTTCCTCACAATCAGTTTCAGAGAGCTCAGCAATCTAGGCAGTTGACCCCTACAGCCAAGAAAAAGGAAAGCCTGGCTACTGCTCCAGCTGGCAGTGGACCTTGGTGGCATCCACATGGTGCTGGTTTTAAGTGCAAGGAAAATGTGCAGTTTATGCCCTGACTGCAGAGGGCAATATGCAAAGATGTAAGGATGAAGCCAACGGTACAGAGGAAAACCCACAAGTTTGAAAAGGCCAGGAATGTGAATCAACCAAGAAAAACTGTGAGAACCAAGCAGAGTGAGCTTAAGAGAGATGCTATGGAGGTTAAAAACCCTGGAAGTGCCACACGGGTGGAGTCACTCAAGCCTTTTGGAGCTTGCAACCAGATTGCTTCAGATGCTGAGCATAGAACACCAGGACTTTATGTCTGCCCCGCTGGATTTTGGACTTGCTTTGGTTCCAATGCTTTGTATTCCCCTGTTTGTAACTTTTGGAATGGTAGTGTTTATCTTGTGCCTTTATATGTTGGAAGTGTTTAACTTGTTTTCATTTGTACAGGGAGTTACAAATAAAATTTTGCCATAGATCTCGGAGGAGATTTGGGATTTGGACTTTTTGGCAATGCTGAAACTGCTGGGACTTTGGCAACTCTTGGAGATGGACTTTTGAATAAAGGATATACATAAGTCCTTGGGGGGCCAGGTGTGGAATATATGGGTTTTATCCTATGTCCTCCCAAAGTCTCATGTAACTGTGGCATGGACAGGGCTGAATCTGCTATTTGTAATTGGTTTATTGTCTGGTGCTGGGATTGGTGATGTGAGTGTTGCACTCACCCAGGGATGGAGCCAACATACAGTGTAAGGAAGGCATCTCTCTCTCTCTCTCTCTGTCGCTCTCACCAGTTTCCCTTGCTGTTTGGTGGCCACCATGAATGGCTGCCCTGCCACACCATGCTGTCTTGGAGGCAACTAAGTATGGACTGAAACCCCAAGAACTGTAAGAAATAAACCTTTCCTTCCCTAATTTTGGGCATCAAGTATTTTGTCTCAGCAGTGAGAGAAAAATAACTAAGACAAAATGGTAGTCAGGTTTTACATTTATTAAGGATAGAAAAAGAAACAGACTCTCTAGAACACATTTAGTCCAATTAAAAGTAGGAAAATACATACACTACAACATGAGAACAGGCTACTGTGGAAAAAGCACAGTAGCAGAGACATCAATGGTGATGCTACTTTTTGTATTTTCTATTCTTCAGCCTGATGTCAAGTCTGGGCTGTTCTATCAAAAATTTTCTCAAGTGCTAGTAAGAGGTCCATGTGGAGGGCTGTGAGAAATGTTTTGTGCACGTGTCCTTGGATTTTGTAATTATCAGTTCATATCTACTCCCCCAGCCAGTCTGTACTGTTCTAGTCTCCTGCCTCTTTTCCTGGTGCAAGATACATATCCCCATAATTCTCCGTGGGTAATGGAGGTTTCCACCTTCGTATAGCGAGGTCCTGCTGAAAGGAGCTTTAGGATCTACTGGGGATTATGTTCTCCAGTCAGCTTGGGGTGTTGTAGCTCATTGGCTGGGTTGAAGCAAAAGAAACCTGTCACAAAACAATGAGAAAATGAGTTAGTGATGAGCTGCCTATAAACAATGAGTGATTGCTGCAACCCATGTGGCTCTTGAGGTTCTTGGGGTGGAGGACTGAGAGAGGAAGAGAAAATAAAGAAGAGACAAATCTGGGCTCTGGTAGAGTGCTTACTCGCCTGAGGGGAGAGAAGGAACTGCTCAACCACTATAGCACATTTATTTATACCCTCTGAAGAATGTCAGTTTCAACCCTGTTGCTCAATGACTTGTTTGCCTGACTGGCCTGGGCCCCTTGCGTTCTTGATGCTGGAACAGCTTGTTTTTTTGGCTCACTTTGGGCTCTTTGTGTTTTCAGGGCTGGTCTTGCTTTAGCCCCACACATGTGATTAATCTCCAATTTCAATGGCTTCCTACAAGTGATAGGAGAAAGTACATAATTTTACCCTTTGTTTGATGATATAAAGCACAAATATAAGGAGTAAGCCAGATTTCTGCAATTTCTAAGGAGAAACTATGGCCAAGGGGGATGTTTGGTAAACTATGAAGAAGTTGAGAGTGGTAACTTGAGTAAGATTACACACAATATGGATTTAATTAAAAATAGGTGTTTCAGTACAGGTGTCCATTTAAACTGTGGTCATTTGTGATAACTGGGAACTCAACTCACCTGCACCTAGAGCAGTACTAATGACTCACTGTTTGAAAAGCAGACTCAGATCTAGAGATTCACAGAAGTAGCTTTTGTCTTTTGAGTGTTTTTTTTTTTTTTTCCTTCAGAAATTTCAAGTGGAGATGTCTTTATCCTGGAAAGATGAATCTAGCAATCTATGTCTTCCATCTTTGTTCCAGTGGGAGTGGCAAGAATAATTGAAAAGAGGCCTTTCCAGTTTAGTTTTACTGTTTCTGCAGGAGACCTTCCTTCCCAAGTTTTAATGAGCACTTGTTCTCCCAGGTGGACACTACGTTGTCCCCGTGGGCCAGGTGCTAACAGGACTCTGTTTCCATGTAGTTGGATAGAATGTTGTATTTGACCTAAACTAATATGATATTATAAAAGCCTAGTGGTCTCTGGGTCTGCTACCATATCAGAAGACAGAAAAATCTGCCCATATAGCACCAAAAAAGGATTCATATTTAGCTCAGGTTTTGTAGTGTTTCAAAGTCTTATGAGAGTTATTTCAAATAACTGTATCTTGGTTACTTTTCTCTTGTTGGTGAGACAAAATACTCAATGTCCAAAATTAAGGAAGGAAAGGCTTATTTAGTTCATGGCTGGTAGAGGTTTCAGTCCATAATCATCAGTCAGGGTGGAGTGGCTGAGGGGCAACAGTTCATAGTGACAGAAGCAACAAGAGCAAAAAAAGTGGGTGAGAGGAGAGCAAGTCTCTTTTCTTCCTTTATACTGTAAGCAGGCTACCCACCCTAGGACGGGTGTAGCACTTACACCATCTCTGTGCCCTCCTCTTATACAGGCTGGGGATGTTTCCAAAGTGAGACCCTTGGCCCCCTGCTGAGTCATTTATTTAAGTAGCCAGTTTCTCTAGTTGACACAATGAATCGGCCATTGCTGCATCCTGGACCATGAATAGCCACCCTAGGGCATGTCCTGTATACCCTAACATGTAGGACTGCTGAGCTACTTAGTTATGCCTCTGAACTTCTCAAGTAGATACAATGTATCAACCATTACAAACTGGAATCAAGACTCAGATGTCTCTTGGCAAACTTTTGTCAGAGCTGGCTTTAGGGTCTGGATAGCTTTCCTAACATTTTCAGAAGACTAAGGACTTCATGTATAATAGAGTAGCTACTTTATTTCTAAAGCATTTACAACCTTCTAAGTCACTTGAGAAGTAGAAGCCCATTATCACTCTATAGGGACTGGAATAGTTAAAACCAGAGAATATTTTCTTTTTGAGGAACCCCTGGACTACTTCTGTAGGCTCCTCCTCTTCTGAAAGGGTAGGATGGCCTCAATCCAGTATATAAAATCGTCAAGTGGGACAGATATCTGTTTAAATCCCCTATATGGTTATATATGGGTAAAGTGTAGTTGCCAGTTCTCCACAGGGTATGTTTTTTTTCTCTGCATAGGTTCTAATAAAGGGGGTAATTTGAGCTTGCCATGGTTTTCGTAAGCACAACATGAGCAAGATTTGTAGACCTGTCAGATGGTTGCCACTAGTCTTAGTCCTATAAAAATTTGAGTGAACATTTTCTATGTAGTGTCTCTTTCTATGTGGAAAGAATCATGAAAGGAATTTATAACCTTTCATTGTACCCTGTAAGGAAAAATCAATTTGTTTTCTAGATACTACCAGAGTCCTATTTTAATTCTCCCTTATTTTAATGTCAACTTATTTTCATGGGGGTTATAGACAGGTTTTAATGGTTCCTCAAGAACTAGGAACAAGGCCAGAGTTTTGAGGGTCTATAAGGCTGTCCCTCTTGCCTTTCTATCAGTCTTTTTATTTATTAAAGAAACTTTAGACCTGTCTATTTGGTGTCCCTTACAATCCATGACAGTGACCTGCTTGGAAAGATAGATTGCCTCTAGAAGTTGAGGAATTTCCTGCTTGTGTTTTATGGATGATTGCTTATTAGTTAGCAACACCTTTTCTTTCCAGCTTGATTCATAGATATGTAGCACCAGAAAGGTATAATCAGAGTCTATATAGATGTTTAATTTTTTTGTGTTTTCATAATAACAATGCCTAAGTAAGAGCTATAAGCTGTACTTTTGGGGTGAGCTCCTTGGGAGAAGGGGTTTGGGCTCAATAAACTGTTGTGAACTGACAATAGCACAATCTGCCTTCTGATGTCCTTGGACAAAGTTACTTCCCTCACTAAATTATATTTCATCAGATTTTTAGAGGGGCAAGTGATGGATGTCCTACCTCCCTATTTAAGTCTGAGAAATCATCTATTTATAAGAGTGGCAAATTTCTCAGCCATGTGCATCAAAGAGGCAGGATGAAGAGTAGTGCAAGCCTTTTTAGTAACCTCAGGAGTGTCTAAGAGCATGGGCTCTGGTATCAAGAACATCCCCGACCAAAGGAGAAGTCAGGATTTGTAGTTTCTGTCCCAAAGTTAGTTTCAATTTATTCTGTTAGTACAGCTAAAGCTGATGCTAGCCTGGTGCAGGTTGGGCATCCACCAGCCACTCAGTCTAACTTTGTTGAAAGGTATGTCACTCGTCAGAATTCTCATCCTAGTCTTTCAGTCAAGACAACAGAAGCAACTCGTCTCTTTCTTGTATGTAGACAAAGAAGATTTTCATAGTTATTCCCAGTTTTGGAGACTGAGTAAGGGCATTTTTTTTTCCTCAAAAGATATTTTCAGTCACTTTTGTTGATTGTAAGGACATAGACTCATGATCTTTCACAGCTGCATCAAAAGTTTTGCCATTAGTGGAAAATTAGTTATCCAGATCTGGTAGAAGTCAGCCATTCCCTTGAAGGAATGAAGCAGTTTTGCAATGGCAGAAGGCCTGAATCTATCTGTTCCCTATACAGTTGTCATTCCCTCAGTGTAAGAATGTACCCCAAGTATGGGACATTCTGGGGGATACTTGATCCTTTCCTTTTCTTTTTGAGATTTTATATACCTTCTTAGATAGAAAATTGAGAATTTATATAGTACTATGGTTGGGTAACATAGAAGGTAGAATATCATCTACAAACTGTAGAATGGTTCCCTATTTAAACTCTAGGTCCCTTAAATCTTTTTCTAGTGCCTGAGCAAAAAGTTGAGGGATATCTCTAAGTTCACATGGCAGTACTACCCAAGTATACTGTTGGGTTTTTTTTTGTTTGTTTGTTTGTTTGTTTGAAATTTAGCTTTCTCATTCAAAGACAAACAGCAACTGAAGTCTGAATGGAGTAGAGAAGAAATGAAAACATCCTTGAGGTCTAAAGCTGAGAACCAATTCATGTCTCCTGTAATTGGGAGAGAATTATATCTAGATCTCCCACCAGAAGGAGAATTGGATTATAGCCTTGTTAATGAGGCAGAGGGTGTATACCATTCCTATATTTTCCTGAAGGCTTTATTATAAGGAAATGAGAGTATTGCAAGGAGACTGGCAAGGCCATAAGAGGCCATGCTTGAGGAACCTGTCTATGAGGGACTAGATACCTTTACAGGCTCTTCTTTGTTTGGATAGAGCTTTTGATTAGGAAATCAGCTGGGGTCTTCTGATTTTCTTGCTACTTCCATAGCTGAATTTTCCCTACCAGCTATTCCATTACTGTACCATGCAGCTGTATCTATTTATTAGCTAATTAAGACAGGGACACCTGATATAGTCCCAACAGTTAAAATCCACTTTGGCCTTTGCCAGAATTTAAGAATTGACTCCAATTTTCTAATAAATCTATCCCAAGTGAAGGAGTAGGACACTCTTGAAAAATTAAAACTCATGGTTTAACACTAGACTTTCGAACTGCCATATCAAAGTAGGGGTAAAGAAGCACTGAGTTATGGTTTTGATCAAGAGGAAGGTTTTACAGAGAAGGAAGCTAAACTGATAATTGACATTGCTTACCCATTGCATTTATGGTCACACAGGTATTCCTACAGGAGACGGAGATGTCTGTGGACAGAAGAGTGCAGATCACCCAAGGAATCTTCAGTCTTCGTCAGAGCATGAGGTGAGGGTTTTGGATAGCCTAGCCCCTATCTAGGAACAGGGACATTCAATCCTCCAGTGCCATGAGTCGGGCATATTAGCTGGCTGAAAACTGAAGCAGGAGCCAGGCAATGGCTTGGTGCACTTACGTGTTCAGTGTTCAGTCTTCTTGCACTTAAAAGAGGAATTATTTCCTTGACTGTCCTTAGGTTTTCCTTGGACATCTTGTGTGTGCTTAAAGGATTGTCAACTGTAGCAGCCAAAATTTTGACCTGTCATTTTCTCAGTCATTCTCTCTTTATCCTCACCTAGGTCCTGATTTTTCAACACAGAAAATACCATGCCTAGCAATTGTGTTACAAGGCTCCAGGAGTCTATCTAAACTTTTTGTAATTTATGGAAAATATTCAAGGATGATTGACTAATGAAATCATATCACATTAGTGCCTGCCCCTCCCTGGAAAATGAATCTATGTTTGTATATTTAGAAAAGACTTCTACTATCTGCTATGAAAGACAACTGCATTTTCTTCTTTGCCCTGTGTGATTTCTCTCACTCTTTCATAATTAACATACTTCTTGATGTACTTTTTATTCCCAAGGTAAGAGCAGTTATCATGTTAGACATCATGGTTAGCTCATTGCTAGTATTATGGTCCCAGCTTCTGTCATATTGACAACAATCTCTTTGGTGTTCTCTTTTCCTTTTTGCAGCAGATTGTTCATCTGTATATTCCCTAGTCTCTTCTAGGGTTCTTCATTTTTTAAGCGGAATACAGCAAGTGGACAAGATGAATTGGACATTTCACCACAATAAGTCAAAAGCAGGAGCCAAAGTTTGGAACTCATTTGAAAAACTACTAAGGTCTTCTGAAAGTTGGCCTAGTCACTCTTTACATTTCTGCGTATCTTCAATTAAAATAGGGACAGGTACTCAAATAATCCCCTCTGTTCCTGGGATCTCTCTCAGCAGCAGGACTAGTTGTGAGTTAGAGGACTAGAAAACTGTATACCAAGTGTGTCCTATGGGGCTTAAAGCTATCTACAGAGCATGAGGAAGAGGCTAAAGAATACTGATTCTTCTGGGTGCTAGACTCTGGTGAGCTCAATGGGGAGAGCGGACTTATATATTGGGTTGAGATTTATAAGGAGCAGGATGTGGAGACCTCCTATTATGGCGTTCTTTATTAAACAGATGGCAGAGACCTGCCGCGGTCCAGCCGGCCTAGGTCCACAGAGTCCCCGAAGGTGGGCTGAGCATCGGCGGGTGGAGAACACACACACAAACAGCTCAGAGACTGTGTGAATCTGCTTCGTTTATTGTAAGCTCAAACAGAATGATATACACTTTTTTCTGGCCAGGATTGAAAGTTTTAGATAAAAGAAGAAAATCAACAGGTGTTTCTATGATAGCATGGTTTCTATAGTTACATGATTAGTTAGCATAGGCAGAACATTTATATCTAGTTAAAGACCTAGAAGCGTGTTTTTACTACTAATAAGTGCTCCATAGTGGTATCCTATCTAGAAGCCTACAAAACATAAGGTTATACTCAGAGTAATATATCAGCCTCTCTGTAAGGAGGTTCCCAGCAACCCCAGCCAGCTGGTCATTATTATTATCATCAAAAAGCTCTTAAACTTCTACTCTGGCCTTGGCCTCGTTGGTCTGAGTCGGTATCAGACTACTACACCATTAATAGTAGAAAAACATTTTATTAACTATCCTTTTGTTCTTAGGGAGTCTGCACTTTGTTTACTGATTTTATGCATGGGAAAGAAAGAAGAGAAATTTTTTTGAACTGGATCAGAGCACAAGTTCACACAGTAGTTCCCAAGAAATATTAACCCATTCTCACAAAGCCAGTTTTTATGCTGCGGCCTTTTCTTAGAAAATGTCCTCCTTCCATGTTTGGACTTTGTCAGCAGAGCATGGGTCTTTCTTTCCTTCCATGTTTGGACTTTGTCAGCAGAACGCGGGTCCCTCTTTCCTTCCATGTTTGGACTTTGTCAGCAAAACATCGCTAGAAAAGGACATGGCAGAGACCCATATCCTCTAGAAGCCAACCAGGGATCTGAGGACAGAACTTCTAATAATATCGCTCCCTTTTTCCTCAGGCACCACTCTAAATACCTTAGTTTCTTGGCTTTCCCAGAGATAAAGTGACATAAAATTCTCAGTATAAGATTTCACACCATCTTCCTTGACTTTTGCAGAAGTGATTTAGCTGAAAAGTAGTATTGCAATTTAAACTACCATCCTGTACTCATGTCTCACTATTCCCCAGTTTATTCTGGATATGAACCACATGGCAATTATAGATAAGTCACACCTGTTTTACATTGGTAGTGTCAAACCTCTCCCACTGATCAAGCGTATGGCCTAGTGATGAGATCAGGGGATCTTCATTGTTTCCCATGACTCATTTTGAGACCTATAAAGAAAGAGTGTGAACTAGGTCTTGGAGTTTTCAAATGTGGCCCATTCAGAAGGAGAAGATCTATTTATTGAATCAATAAGGCATTTCTTATGAGAAGTCTCTCTCAAAGCTGCAGTGACACTAGTGTCTTTCCTAGAAGCATAGAGCCCACTAAGGAGTCTCTTAGCCTGAGAACTCTCCATACTGTGGTGCACTAACTCCTTAGGGAAAAAGGTCAACCTTCCAGTGGATCCCTTGGAAACTCCCATGAGATTAGGACGGAACCTCCCCTCTGCTGGGGACTACCTAAGCCAGTTGAGAGACATTTAAAGGATCAGGGTGGAGCTAGCTGTCCCAGAACTCTCTTAGAAAAAACACTTTAAAACATTCCGATGAAGCCACTTGAGAAAGAGTATTTTTCCATTTACCTCAATAGTAAATGCTTTGGTGTTTTCTTTAAGATAGGAGAGAGAAAACTCTTTTAAAAAGGAAACTTCAATTCTAAGAACAAGTTTGGCTCTACTTTGTATACTCACAACCACTTTAGTTGAGCTTTCACTGGCTGTTCTTTTATTCTGCTTCAGCCATCAAGCATAGGTCTCTGAATTACTTGAATTTCCATCAGAAGAAACAAGGGGGAGAATTAACCCAATTCAAAAGAGAAAAGGGAAGAGGCCTCCATGTTCCCAATTAGAAGGGGGAGATTTCCTGGTGAACATGTGACTTACCGGAAAAAGGAAAAAAAAAAAGCAACCAAGCATGATGGAACCCTGTGACTGACTTAACTAAAATGGCCAACAACGTAACTGAATCCGTGTGACTGACCCACAAGATGAGACAAAATGGCCAACCCAGGTGATGAACAGCATGGTAAAACTGTTGTACTAAATCACATGATGAATCAAAGTTTCTGCCAATCATGGCAGAAAGGAGGACTGGAATGAAACGAGGACCTGAGAAAGCAACTCACTAAAGATACACAGAGACAAATGCTACCTAGGAGAAGGGTGCAGATGAGGCTTTGAATATAAAAAAGAAGTAAACTGGGGTAGGGCCGCTGTTTAAGCAGGAGGTCAAGTTACCAATAGGTAATTTTCCCAAAAGAGGAAGAAAACTGAACAAGGTATCCTGGAGAACAGGAGCGTGAGGGGGAAAAGGCGTACTAAAATCTAGGTCACACAAATGGGTCTGAATGATCTGTTCTGCAAGTGGGTTAACAGCAGGCTGTCTGACTGCTTTGTACTGAATCCTACCCACAGTGAATAACAGAAAACGAGAAAGAGAAGAAAGAAAAGAGGAGATAAACTTGAGGTGACTCTATAGGCTTCTTACAGTCAGAAATAAGCACAAAGGGCACTCAATTCACTCCCCTGTCCCAGATGGTGGGAAAGGTAAGAAGCATTCCTGGTACCATGGGAAAGCCTAATGAGTTCCGCAGCTGGAGGAGTGAGCCTCATAACTATAGATCTGAGACAGAGGGGGAGAGAGAGAGAGAGAGAGAGAGAGAGAGAGAGAGAGAGAGAGAGAAGGAGAAAGAAACAAAATAATGTTTCTCCTTACCTCCTTCCTGGCTTTCCTTGTACACTCTTGGGTTTTAGATTGTTGGAGTCTCCTTCTAAAGGTTGTTACTATTTTTTTCTCTGCCTTGAACTAAAAACAAAAGAATTCTCAGACAAGTGAAAACAGTAACAAGATTTTACATTTACTAAAGGTAGGAAAAGAAATAGGCTCTGTAGAGCAAGTTTGGGCCAAGTAAATGTAGGAAAGTAAGCACATTCTACAAAACAAGAGTGGGTTATTGTGAGAGATTACAGTAGTGAAGGGATCAGTGGGACTGTCCTTTTTTGAAGTTTATGCTGGTGTCAGGTCTAGGCTGTCCTATTGAAAACCGACTGGATTTCTTGTGAGAAGTGCACATGTAGAGCTGAGATTTTGTGATTAACAGGCCATGCCTACTTTCCTAGGTAGGCTGCCATAATCTATTCTCCTGGCAAAATATCTCTTTATTTTCCTAATTCTGTTTACTATGTGCTTTATTTTGTATAAATCTATTGGTAACACTTTCAAGTTCACTAGTTTTTTTTTTTTCTGTAATTTCTAATTGTCAATTAAGCTCTTTTTTCACTTTTTGTCAGATATATTGTAGTTTTCATCTTCAAGTGGTACTGTAAAAATAAAAACTAGGCATGATAAGCATGTACAATTGCCTTTCACTTGCATATGGGTTTAACCATTTGCTTTCTACTTTAAAATGGTCCTCTCTCACCTATGAATAGGGTAACATTTTCATCTGTAAATTAGGATTTCCCATATTAATGGACCATTATTTTACTGTTGGTGGGCCATCCTTCCATACCCACCATAGATTTCCACCATAGACCACCTACCCTGTAAACTAGACCACTTGCCAAATCACATAAAGATCATTTTACTATGGGTGGGTCATCCTGCCCATCCCACTAGACCAAGATCAAGACAAAAGATTCTCAAATTCCACAGATTTGCACCAA
>RJWM01019873.1:0-38164 GCA_004363535.1 Dasyprocta punctata | reverse complement strand
GAAATCATCAGAAAAATCTCAACAGGTGGTTCTAAGGTGGTCTTTATATCATCACAGAGGATTAAAGAATCCTGTCTGGTAAAGAAGTGTGCCTACAGGGCAATACACCTGTCTGCACAGAGCAGGATGACTGAAAAAAGTGCTACAATGCCGTATGGGACACAAGTTGGAAAAAAAAGACTAATTTGAAAAGCAAGAAGGTCAAAATTGTGCATCCATTTGTTTTACCCTACAACAAACAGAAATACATCACTCATGACATGCAAGCTAATCTAATAGTGTACTTACTGCAAATGTGATTACTGCAGAATTAATTACATTTTTTTCCCTGAGTAGAAATGATGATTGGGTAACTTTCAAATAAAACATAAAACTTTAACTCTTGTTAACTGCAGACTACAGTCCCAAGCTTTCCCAACTTTCCACACAGTACTGGAGATAAACATGAAAGAGAGCAAGTGGTACAATAAAAAAGTACCATTGAAGGAAGTAAGATATATGCAAGCCACTCACTTTGCATTAATAAAAAGCTGAGTTAAAAAATGAGTCATTACAGAATAAGAAGTCCCAGCTTCAGATAGCAGAGGAGGTTGTAAAGGAGAAAAGCATGGATATCCCTGCAAAGACTCAGAAAGAGAAAGAAGTAACCAAAAATTCAGACACTGTGAGTTTGAGATCCAAAAGGGCTAGAATTCAGCCAAAAAGAAACACTTGGGGGAATGACTCTGAGCAAAAAATAGCTAGAGGTGCCAAGAAATGTGCATAAAATCTAAAGAAGGATAAGGACATAACAGGCACCAAGAAAATAAGAACCAGAAGTCATTGGAACATTGAAAATATTTAGCAAATAAATTTAAGAAAGAAAAATATATAATATTTTAACCATCAGTTCCATTTAATCTTTACGATCAATGTGAAAGTGAACTCTGTAATTAATCATATCAGTGTATATAAGGGAAGAAACCTTAGAATCTTTTAGCTTTGCATCTTGGTGATAACCACCATCTTGCCCACCAGATGACGCTGGTTTGCATTCCAAAACCTGCCCTGTGAAGTCCTGAGGACAGTCCGCTGAGCGTCTGGTGCCAGGCACTGTTGATACCTGGGCTGTTTTTGAGCTGACCTCTGATGTGTCAATAGTTCTTAACGGAGCCCACATGCATGTATGTGCCTAGCATAACATATAACCCCTTCTACTTGTCTCTGAATCTAGGAATCCTGTGTTGCTGCGGGCCAAGATGGACTCCTATCCCTTCTGTCCATTAAGTTGTTAATAAGTTGCCTTCTTAAAAAATAAAAAAAAAAGAGTCACTATTATTATATAAATTATAAAATAGGAACTGGTATATACAGTAATTGTTTTTTGTACTCTCCTTCCCTATTTATATATCTGCCTGTCACATTGGTTTATTGAAATAATGCCAAACGCCAAAGTCAGAAAAGGCAGAATTTAAGAGATCGGAGTAACTAAGAAAACTTAATGTTATACTCTTGGCTCAATTTTAATTTTAATGAGCCTTCCTTACTTCAGTGGTGAGGAACTCTAATGATTTAAGACCTTACAACTAGTGGCCATTAACGTGTAAGTGTATTTCAATTGACTTTTGATTTCTGTCTAGTGATGGAAGGCCCTACAAGCTGGTAGCTATTAACATCTTAGAACATTTCCAATTGACTTCTGACTTCCTGTCTTCACACATATGAATAAGGAGGTGTACGTTAAAATGCTGCTGTAACTCTTCATCAGTGGGAAACAGCTAGGAGTTGTCTGTTAGTTGAAAAGAATGACACTGTGAGTAAGTCCTTCTTACCTCACCTACTGCAAGGCTCCTAATTTTAATATACTCACTCAGAATTATCATTATATTCTGTGGCAAAATGGCAAAATAACTTTTGCTTGTTTGTAGTGTGTATATAGTGTTTGATTCTATTCTGCTTACCTCACTGGCATTCTATTTTAACCATTAAGCCCATTAACGAATGAAGTTCAGACTTCTTATCAGGGTATATTTCTTTTTCATCTATTTATAATTCTTTTGGTAATCTTCTGCATCTATTAACAGCAATGTTTCCTTTTTTCATAGACCTTTTATATAACTTATTTCATTATTTTGGCAAATACTAAATGAGTGTCAAAGTTTTGACCATTTCCAGAGTTTTAGGTCAGAGAGGAAATGACCAAAGTGAGATTATTTGAGTTCTTGTAAATTTAAGAAATCAGGTCTTTTCCTAAAGAGCTAAAGGAGACTGTTGAGCCGGGCGTGGTGGCACACGCTTTTAATCCCAGCACTCGGGAGGCTGAGGTAGGAGGAGCATTGTGAGTTCGAAGCCGGCTTGGGTTACAAAGCGAGCGCAAGGCAGGCCTTAGCTACATAGTGTGACCCTGCCTCAAAAAACTAGGGCCAGGAGTTTGGCTCAGTGGCTTAAGCGCTTGCCTGGTAGTCGTGAGGTTAGGAGTTTGATCCCTGGTGCCACAAAAAAATAAATAAATAAAATAATACATAAATAAATAAATAAAGGAGACTGTTGATGATTGTTAGGTCCTGGAGTGACACCATCTTTCTTCTATCCATAATTTACCTTATCTTTTTCTCTCCCCCTCCCAATTTCACCTCCATAAGCAGTAGCTTTTTAATGCTATCCTGTTGTTTGCATTTTTGGCTGCTTCCAGTTAAAAATTTAAAGTTATTTTATGAAACAGAAAAGTAGTTAATTGTCCAAAAGCACCTTCTATGAGAGACACAAGAGTATAGAATTAATTCATGAAAACTTGATGCATGCCATGGATAAAGTCATTATTTATTTGTCAATCATGGATCATCATCAACAAAGAAATAAAGAGGAGGACACATCTCACTGATTCAAGTTAATCAGGATAAAAGGTACTTCACTGGCAGGTATTTCGAGTATGAAAATACTTTCTGTAATATGCTTGACCTATACCCCTATGGTTCTAATAATAAAAGAAGCCTCTTTCATTTAGGGACATAAGCACACACCGTGTGCATGTCAGTGCTTGTTCCTGATGTGCTTTTAACATCTGACTATAGTAAGGCAATCGTTTTGCCTTTGTTTTTAACTGAAATTAAAGGTGAAGTAAGCTAATTCATCTGGGTACCAATCTGGTATCAATAGCTCATTTTATGTACCTGTACCCATGAGACACTGTTGGTGATCATGCTTCTTCCAGGAGAGGAAGTGGAGAGACAGCTGTGCAGAGATGCCATCCTGCCCATTCCTGTGGCCTGTGATGCCCCGTGCCCGAAGGACTGTGTGCTCAGTGCGTGGTCCAGCTGGTCCTCCTGTTCTCATACCTGCTCAGGAAAAACTACAGAAGGGAAACAGACACGAGCACGGTCCATCCTGGCCTATGCTGGTGAAGAAGGTAAGGCCAAAAGCTTTAGAAAGGGCTTAGGCTCCTTGAGAAAGTTGAATACATTTACTGTGTGTAGCCTAGCTAAAATGGTAATCTATCAAAATTAACTAACAAAAACCTAGGAGTTTCAGAATGTTTCATATATTGACATAGCAGGCAGTTTGATTCTATTTGTCAAATGCAACCTTGAAAATGGATCATTGATAAAAGAGGAAAGACTTTTAAAAGTCAACTCTTTTTACTTTTTCCCATTCTAGTAACTCAACTTCTTTCTGCTCCAAAGGGTTCAACTTGTGAAAAAGTCCAAAAATGATTCCTCAAATTCCACATTTCATTTTTTTCTGTTTCAGTAGTTTTATCCTTTGAAACTTCATTCTACTATCTCAAAAAATCTTTGTATATGTCCAATACAAAAGTTCATTTAAATCAATACCAGCATAACTATTGCTTGACTGAAAATTGTATGCATTTTCTCCCCTTTGGGTGTCTGAACAGACTCTGATCCAGATGTTTCCTGTGTAGCCTGTGTTCAATTGAAAGCATGCTTCTCCTAAATCATTTCACCCTATGGATGAAAAATACATGTTTATCACATATTCATACCTCGCTTGCAAGCTTTATGGTCAAGAAATTCAAGGCTTTTGGTAATTGTCTCTTAAACTGATAGCCAAATACTAATTTGGCCTTCAAGTGATTTGGTGGCATAATGCCGTTCTTACTTGTGTCGTCTGGAGACTAGCACAGGAACGAGGAAAACATATAAGTAAATCAAATTTTTTATATTAAGCCATGTTCTTTCTCAAGAATATAGATATGCTATTTGAATTTCATCAAGTTAAGTCACCTTTGTCTTTATACATAGACTTTATAAATAGTGATTTGCATATGTAGTAAACACGCATTTTTACATGTTTACTACAAATAATCAATTTTAAGGAATTATGTATAGTCAGAAACTTTTCTATTTTCCTATTTATGAAGTGTTTTAGTAATACCTAGCTGATAGTATTCTTTTAATCAAACTTTCTTTGTTTGTAATAGCCATGGAAACATATTACTACTTTAGCCTTAATATATAAGCATTTACAATAAAATGAGGGAGAAATTTTATGTGTAAAAAATCAGCATATGACCCAGGCATAGTGGTGTGTGCCTATAACCCCAGAACTTGAGAGGCTGAGGCAAGAGGATCATTGTGAGTTCAAGGCCAGCCTGGGCTACATAGTGAGTTCAAGGCCAATCTGAACTATATAGTGAGAACCTGTCTCCAAAAAACAAACAAAGTAACAAAAAAAATCAGCATATGGGAAAATTCAGAATTTTCTTTTTAGAGTATGAAAATGTTTTCCTGTTACCTTAATGTAAATTTAACTGTTTGTTATAAAAAATGTGTTATCTGTGGAAAAGTATACACTTTCAGAGCGAAAGTTACGTTTCTTGTGCTGTCAAACAATAACTCTAACCTCATAAAGATTATATTCAGACTTCAAACTCCATCAGCTCAGATTATGTCTTGGGCTTCATTAAAATTAGATCTGTGGTCACCCTGCTTCCCATAAATCTATTATACTCTGCAGACACTTGCTGTGTGACTCGTAATGAGTGACTTTTCACCCCAAGTCACATGGCAAGCATTTTGCTATGCTTGCAAAAAACTCACCAGTTCATTATTTCTGCAGACAAGATGCCTCACACTGAAAGGTCATGAAATCTTTTAAGGGCATAAATTTATGATTGCTCTTTGTTATGTGTCATCTACTTAATTTGAAAGGGTGTGACTTTCAATGATTTTTAATTAAGTCAAGTCACATCATAAGCAAACTGTACTGAAAATGATAATAAATCATAAGGGCATGAAATCAAAACCTGCCTTTAAATAGAAAAGACACTGGAAACTGTCAATAGGGAATGTGTTGCTATTTGCCTATGTTATTAACACATACAAAAACTTATATAATCATCTGAATATTTAATGAAGAATTTCTCTTTCAAAACATATTTCATAACTATCACTTGCTGGATAATGAAATGCACCTTCTCTCACTTAAAGTAAGTATTTTATAATTTTGATCTATTTTAAAAAATGATTTAGGAAGTACATCTGCAAGAAATTTTTAAATGTTTCTAATAATTAGAGAATATGTCATAATTCTTTACAAAAGATCCTTCTATTATTTCTCAAAAAATGTATTGTACATGTCCTAATTGTTTGTTTTCTATAGATCATAAAATTACTGTGATAACTTTAAAGGAAAATACCACAGTGCCACAATAGGAAAGTGACATGTGGAGTATTTAGACATGAAATTATAACTTATAGGATAAATCGATGTGCAAAGTATATATTATAAATTCTGAAAACCATACTTTGTCCATCTCAGTCAGAAAACCATCATTAGATGTATAGTAAAGATTAAATAATTTTATATAATTAGTACTATGAGACTAAGTTGTGCTGCTGTAATAGATAGCCCAGGGGTTCACAAGTTTAAAAGAATAAAAGATTCTTTCTTCTTCAAGAGAATTTAACTGCATGTTTTCCCACTTTGGGGCAACCTGTCCTCCAAGAAATGTCACTATGTTTTGCTACCACATAAAAGCCTGCATCTATAGTCTCTATGCCAAAGGATGAAGATTCATACAGAATATATTTATTAAGCAACAGTGATTAAATTCTTCATCTCGAAGTGATTTTTTGTCATTTCTCACCCTTATGTTAAGATAAGTCATAACCATGCTTAACTTCAAGGGAGATGCAAAGAATATAATCTTGCTCATGCTAAACAAAGAAGAATACTAGTTACTGGTTTTATCCTAATTTGTTCAGTCTTATTATGTTTGTGTGACATATGTGTCTATATCTATATGCATATATGTGTGATATTGAGTGGGTTCATGTGCAGAAGAATGCCTTGACTCTAAGAAATAACGCACTAATATACTTAAGGTATTGTGTATTATGTCATTAACTTCTAAATGATGCAGGAAAAAAATTACTGACATTGTAGTCTGAATTTTACTATAATTCAGAGGTTTGTTCAAAACTAAAATGAGTAAAAAATAATAATAATAGAGGAAAAACAATTTCTTATATAATTGCTTTCCAAACAAAGTTGAATAACATTATGTATTCTAATATCAGCAATACACAAAAATTGTTATAAGATGATTCTTACTGAAGTATCATTTGGAAAGTAAATCATAAGAGGCAGCCACTAGAGATAGAGATGTGATGAATGGAAAAGATAAGAATGATTCTTTTCACATTAAAACAAAAGCATTTGTGCTGCTATGTATTGCGTTTATGTTTATGCCTGTATCTTACTACTTCTGGTTAAATCAGACTAATTCATTTTTCGCATGAATTCTTCATATTATATAAACTGAGCTGTAGGATTTATCCCAAAAGCTACTTTAAAGTTATGTTGGGAAATTCTAAAATAAAGCAGTCTTTTATTAAGTCTGGCCTATATTTAATATAGATAGTAGTATGTTGAGTATGAACACATAATTAAAATTGATGCTAGATCTTTAGGCTGTCAATTTTCTGAACCCCTGTGCAGATTTTCAACAAACTTCATTTAGAGATGAAAACATGTTTTTCAAAATGTTTTTCACTGAGCAAAATAACAAGCTGTTATTTCTCATTATGCAGCTAATTATACTTATAGAACAAAAAATGACAAACTATTTACTTTTGCAAAGTTCAGAATGACCTGACCTAACTTCATCAAATACCAGTGTGCCTTTACTCCTCCTTTATATATGCAGATACTAGATGCAGACTGAAATAGAATTATGCCACATTTTCTCAAATAATTGGTCGTATTCAAAAATCATGCTTTGCCATGCAAAGCATGGAGGGAAGTAATATTTCTATTTAACTTGTTCAATTTTTACAATTAATCCTAAAATACAGAGAGCGCCAATATTTCCTAGAGCAATTTAAAGAACCTTGGATCCATAATATAAACACAGGCATGCACTATTTTATTTTCTAGCTAAATATTAGCACTTGGCCATCCTTCCACTGTTGACTTTGAAAAGGAAATTATGCTTCCATCTGTCCCTGATGACCTCTGTGAAGGATTTATTTGGGCTCCTCAGAAGGAGGTCTTCTAGCTCTTTCCACAAGGAGAAAGGGAGAAGCAGGGTTTGCTGTGCCGTAGCACTTTGCTGAGTAGCAAGCTGATGCTCTTTACGAGTCCATTCTCCCACAGCATGCCCTTTTCAACATGCTTTTCACTCACCAGTGGTCTGCTATCAAAAGGATTTGGTCTGCAAAAGCAGGCACATTTAGTAGCACCACATGCCCTCTTTATAACATGGGCCTGGGCCCCTTGTTCTTGGTGCCAGTTACTTTCCCATGAGAACTCTACCCTGCACCAATAACTGACTGCACCATTATTGCTCATTGCTAAGGTCATACCTGTCTGCATACCTTTGTCTTTACTTACTTTTTCTTCTGCTTAGATAAAATTCTCCCATCCTTCTCTACTTTCTCAGACCTCTGCTTTGTAAAATTTTACCCCTTCCAAACTCATCTCAATGCCTCCTACTATGAGAAACATATTTCAGTCTCCAAAACGTAACAGAACCTTATTCCTCTGAATCCTAGTTGCACTAAATAACTCTCTTAATATAATTATTGCACTTCATGTAGATTAGTACTCAATTTTATGTTTGTCTTAGCACTCCTACTACTCTTTTATATGCATATAGCAGGAACTATTTCCAAATCGTGGTTTCCCTTCAAGTATCCAGCATGAATTTCATACTCAATACATATGTATGGAACTGTTTTGAAGAGGATTCTTTATCTATCAGATGAATTGTAAGAACATAAATACTAGAATGAAAAGCACTACAGCATTGATTAAATGCATCCTAAGAAAGCTTTTAGGAACTTCTGGGATGGGAAAAAATCACTTTTTTATTTTTAAGAGATAAGTTTCACATAATAGTTGGTATTTTTATATGAACATTAAGGTTTATTTATACAGCAGAAATTCATCCAGGTCTCATAAATTTCTTCCTTGTGATGAAATGTTAGAAAATATTGAATAGTGTTAAAAGTATAAAGCATATATTTTTATATATAAGATTTTTAGAAATATACTTATTACTAATTTTGCATAGGTCACATTTTATGATTTCTCTCTCCAGTACTCTGAAAATATTCTCAGATGTGTGGAATTAGATCTTCCCATAAATAATAGATAATGTTCAATATTATATTTATTGATTTTTTTTCTACCAAGCTATTATTCCCCAAACAACATGATGATGCTTCAGTGACTGATTACTCCAAACCAGACTTCCAGAACTGCCATATCGTTGTTCTAATTAAAACCACATTGGGACTTATCTGTGCAAAGATCCTGACATCGGATACAAAATGCTGATGTAGCTTTAATGTGGATTGGGGCAAGAAAATAAATAGCTTTTATGTCTATAAACTTAACAGCTATCTTGCAGTTCCAAGACACATTATGCTGATGTTGTAAAAGGTTGTTTTTGTATCATTTTTTCCGAAGCCAATCAGTCAATTCCAATGTCAAAAACAATTCAGAACCTTAAAAATAGCAGTTTAAATATCATGCTTGTATTCACAGTGAAAACGGTATAAGTAAAGTATTTTTGTAGCTCGGTAATTTTAGGTTTATATATAAAGGAATTTATAAAGTGATTATATATGTGTATTGTATGCATAAAAGCTATAATTAACATGTTTGTCTGAGAGTTAAGGTCAAATAAATCCAGTGCCTCAGGGAATGTGCAAGAAGAATGCTCATTTTCTTCTCCCCAATTCAATTAGTTTATTTTAAGATTCAGTTCCATTCAAATCCTAAACTTCTTTATAGGAGCAACCAGGGTCACTGAGCTGAGTGATGGAAGATAGGATATGAATTGTGACAGATATTTTCACCTTCATGAAGGAGGGAACGTTAAAGAAATGCTGCTTAATGCAGGTTATTCTGATATTGAGGCCACATTCAGTGCTGAATAAAGGTTTCTACATTGCTATTAAGTTCTCACATAAACCATCTACTGATTTATTTGCTGAATAGAGAGATGTCCTTAAATATAAGGGAAGTAATACATAAAGATAAGCTCAGGATGTGGACACTGAGATCATCTTAAGCAACAAATTTCTCCCAATTCTACCTTTAGCACCATAAAACTTTTTACTTTACTAATTGGCATCAGAAATGCCATAGTGGTAAGAAACTGAGCTTTCCAGTGGTTGTTGCACCATTTAGATGGTTTGGGTTAGTCAGTCAGCACTTTTTAATTCATTTGACAGCTGTGAACACAAAGTGAGCCCCCACCTATGAAGCGCTTGCAGTGGGGCTAGCACATTAAAAAAAGGGTTTCGCACCACATTCTGTTGATGAAAGGATGTATGTGTCTTTCCCTGTGTCGCTGGAATGATTGCACTTATATTTATGCATTTTAAAACCACTATGGTCATGGAACACGTGTGATAGTTGTCATTGCTTATATTTGTGAACTTCACTGTTATTCTGGTAGAAATGGAAGCCCCACATTGCTTCTGCCAAAAACAGACAAGCAAACACAGGCCTGAACCATCTAAGGAAGGGAGATAAATCTTAGTTGCTTGAAAGGCTTTCATCAACAGGTTCTGGGTCAATTCAGAGTGCAGCAGCATCCAAACCTAGAGAAGAGGATCGGTATTCTGGAAGAAAATTCCAGAGACAACAAGGGAAAACTCTATTTTAAAAAATGCTATATAGGCAGCACCTTCAATATCACAGATGACAATACTGTGTAGGAGGAGATTTCGTGAGTGTAAAGTTAGAAGTTACTTAAAAGATTTGAACTCTGAAAGTGAGTTTTTTTTAAATACCTTTTCTTTTAATATATGCAATTGGCACATAAAATAAACTATGCAGTTGGCACATAAAATTGTTTGAATAGCATATAATAAATATTAGAGTTGAGCAGAAATTATTGCATCATAGTTTAATTTGCAGCCATTTGTTTTTATTTGGGTCACTTACAATGAATGTGCATTGTACAGCCACTGAAGTCTTGGATTTAAAGGAATATGATCATGACAGAATGGCTTTTCTATTAATGCTCTGGAGGATCATAAAATATCATTCAATTTTAACATCCTTGTTCCTAGTCGCTCTTAAAGCTAACACACTAAAATAAACAGTGTGTTAAAACATGTAAGTAAGACTAATTAACAGTTGAAAACTCACTGAGTTATCTTCATTTGCAGAGTCTCAATATACCTGTTTCTCCTGGTTGGTGATCACATGGACTTCTCTGTACCTCACATTCAGCTTCTCTGGAAAATAATAGCCTATCTCCTTAAGGTCTTCCATAGTCTTCCATGTAATATACACCATATGTGTTATATTTTAAGCTACACTGTGCTAAACTAAAGTAAGATTCATCTATAATGTATTTCCTAGTAGTGTGCTAGTAACATGCTATGTGCTAGAAAGTGGCAGGTATCTTAGTTGTTAGCCATGTGATTTCCAAGGAACAGAGAATGGTAATGTTCCTGTTGGCTTTATGTCGAATATGCTGTCATTATCCATTTTTATAGGTGGAATTCGCTGTCCAAACATCAGTGCTTTGCAGGAGACACGCAGCTGCAATGAGCATCCTTGTACTGTGTACCACTGGCAAACTGGTCCCTGGGGCCAGTGCATTGAGGACACCTCAGTGTCTTCTTTCAACACGACTACAGCTTGGAATGGGGAGGCCTCGTGCTCTGTTGGCATGCAGACAAGAAAAGTCATCTGTGTGCGAGTCAACGTGGGCCAAGTGGGACCCAAAAAGTAAGGACTTCACAATGACAGCAGTAAATTCTGTGCTCAGCCATGTGGAGGACTGGCCCAGGCTTCCCTTGCTTTATGAAACAGAGCATTCTGATGCCTGTCACACCTGTCCTCAAGAGTAAGATTTGTTTGTTTTGAATGTCAGTTGCTGATAAAGCTGTAACAACTTCACAGTCTTCTGCCTGGTGCCCATAAATTCTACAGAAATCTTTCCATCTAGTAGCTGCATTCTGTTTTATAGTAGCATTTCCTGCTTTTATTAAGCTGGTGAAGCAATGAAAGAAGTACTTGCTCTAGGCTGGCTGATCAATAACGACAATATAGAGAGCCCTGGCAATGTAGGTCATCCATGACCTCCTATATACCTGTAGGCTACGGAGGCTGCCAATCCACTTTAATTGGGTAGTAGCCTTGTATGATCTGCCTTTCATTTCCCCCAGAGGATAATTTATCAAAAACACTGAGGCCAAACTTATTATATCTTTCAGTGGTTAAATGAGTCAGCCATTTACTTCCACGAGACAACCTTGGGATAAGATGACTGTCATGATGAGTAGAAAAACTCTCAGTTTCTCATGGTGGTTACAAATACTGTAATATCAAGGCAAATGATTTGCTAGAGGGGAGAACAAAGAACCAGAGAGTTAGTATATTATATGTGCGTTGTGATAAATATAAACAAAGACAAATAATGGCATAACTGGGATAATCGATTCTGAGAGAAAATAAAGTAAATCTGAACACTATCCTTTTGAGATGGAAAAACCTATTTTGTTTTGTTTTTTAAATTGCAGCAGCATCAATTGTGAAACAGTTAAATCATTTTAGTCATATGAAACATGAAAATTAAAGCCAATCAACTTCATGTGTCTTCTCATATTTTCCCAATAACCAATCAAGGAGTTAATTACTGTGTGTGTTCTTAAGCATAGTACCTAATTAATTTTGGCCTCAATTTTCAAAGTCTCTTGAAAGCATTTAATGAGAAAAATTATCAATGTAATCACTCAATAAAAATGTTAGATCACTATTTTCTCATGAGAATTTAAGATACTTCCTAGTGTTCCTAAAAAATGGAAATAAGTAATCTGATGTTTTGAAAACTCCAAGAAAAATGAATAAAAATCCCATTGTGAGTCGTTTTTACTGTTTAAGGGCTCCAGACATTAAACATAACCCCATATTTTGTTTATATCACTTGAAACTTGAAAACATATTAGAAAGTGTATACCAAACTATTTTAATGAACTGAGAACCCATTTCATATGCTCAATAAGAAGCCACAAACTAACATTTTAAAAGAAATTAGTAATACTAAGTTTGTGGTGAATCTGACTCAGGAGATTATTGGGCAGTATATTAAAATTCAAAGAGGGTAAGAGCAGGAGTGGAAATTGCAAGGAAACGTTCACTTCAGAGGTGTAGAACTAACTTCTTGTGGTATAAGGTGAAGGTTATTATACTGTTCTACAAGAATATTCATTGTGTCTCTGTTCTTTACCTAATTATCTTCTAAAAGTTGCCATTGAATATTTTTGCTGGCTGATGAATGTACATGCATACAAACCTATGTGTGAAAGAGGCTGTTGGGTTAACATCATTAAATCCCTCAATAGAAGAGCATCCTGAATCCCACGTCAGGATCCCACAATTGTCCATTCAAAGCTCCCTTTGACTTTGCAGCCTTTATTCAATGACCTGGATACAGCTATAGATTGTGAAATCAGATGGCTTTACTTTGCCCTTAAAATTTTGGAAAATTAAGTAAGCATTGTGAGTTCAGGAAAAAGTGTCATTGCCTTTTTCTCTGAATGCTAGGTTAAATTCAGTGAGTGCTTTCCAATACTGGTCATTTGAAACAAAACACAAATAGAAACCTTGTTTTAAACTCCTCCTAATAAAATAGATTACTGTGCAATGGTAAAATCAATGTTATTGATTTTATCTATCCTTCCAAGTAACAAACTTCCACTCCTATCACTTCTGCCTAATTTGACCTTGAATAAGATTTGCGAGAAAAATCAATTCCTTGATTTAAACCACAAACCCTAATACAAACAGTACAAGGGAGAAAAGGAGCGTGTTGACTGAACCAACTGCCTCACCAAAGGAAGTCTGAATTTATTTTATTGACTATAGTCCAGGCTGTATAATTTATCTTTGTGTGTTCATTTAATGACTTTGTTGTTAGTAATTTTGTTCTCCACAGTTAACCAAGTATCTTGCTGTGGCTATTTCTAAGCCAAAACATAATATTTGAAGGTTGTTAATGATAACACTGTAAATTCCATTGATTTATTCTGGGCTAATATTTGAAGAGCACACAACTAAGTAATGCTCTCCCGTTGCTACTGTTATAAAATTGCCTTATTGAAAATGAATATGTTCAATAATAATTACTCACCAATAATTTCATAATCCCAAAAGAATTAACTGGATTATAAATGAGATTTTACTGCAGAATGATCCCTGGTTTAAAAAATCAACATAAATTATAATTCTAGTGATTCACAATATAAATTTTAACAATTTGTTAGCTTTTTTGATTCACATGCTCATTTCTTTTTTGCTTACAACTTTGAATAGACACAGCAATTAGGAAAAAAAAACAAGCATATCCTCAACATAAACCAAGAGGATTATTTTACATAAAATTATTGAATCCTATATATTTTAAAATCTACTATCAAATAAACCCAAGTGTTTTAAAAAGAAGCGAGCATGTAGCTATACAATTAAGTAAAGCACTATATTTATATATGAGAAATGACATGTAGATAAATAATTAAATGTAAGATATATCAAAAACAAAGTGTCAGCTAAATACTATAAAGATATTATGAGACAAAGATAAATGATATTGATTTCTTTCACTCATAGTTCAGTTCTGTAAAATTAATTAACTCACTTGATAAAAGATATTTTATTTTGGCCTCCAAAAAATGTGGTTTCTCTTATGTGGTATATGGTATTTTTAAAGCCTGTTTGTTACTAATTTGCCAATTTATTATTGATTGGCTATTGTTATTTTATTATAGCTATCTATTTTTACTTCAAAAAAATCTGTAGGTTATAAAAATATTTTAAATGCCATAATTAAAACTAAAGAAAAATGGAAGGGAAAAAAATGATACTCTAAACAAAACCAGGAAAAAGCCAAAATTATTTATTGTAATGATTTATACATTTTTACTGTTATGATTCATTGTTAAGGACAGAGCTGCTGATACATTATTAGTTTTTGAACATGTACTGTGAAAACAATATACTCTATTATAGGTTCATTTTATGCCAAACGTATTTTGTTAAAAACAGTACAGAATAACTTGTAGACTTACAACAAGCAAACAGCCTATTTAGTTATACAAAGATCTAGAATTAGGTCCTTAAATTGACAATCTGAATACCACAAAATTTCTTATAAAGCCTAGTAAAATATGTGTATTTATTAGTGGAGAGATTATTAAATGGTGATAAAGTATAGTTGTTATATTTTGTTCTAGATAACCCAATTAAATCTACATATTCCAGCTTAAAATGTCTATTGAGGTACAGCTTGAAAGAACAGATTTGTGTGAATAGTAGTTGGCAAAAGCAGAAAGGTTCCTGGAAGTTAAATGATACAATTTGGTGACTTGCAATTTTGCCAATGGAAATTCTGAAGTTATCTGGTTTTCTGGCCTAACTACAGAGGACAAATAGTTTCCTTTTGCTTTTTCTAGGTGTCCTGAAAGCCTTCGGCCTGAAACTGTGAGGCCTTGTCTGCTTCCTTGCAGAAAGGACTGCATTGTGACCCCCTTCAGTGACTGGACACCGTGCCCCTCTTCGTGCAAAGAAGGTATGGTTTGCAGAGTTCTGAAAGCTCTCCACCCAGAATATTCACTCATTAGGACTTCCAGCTTCTTTTGCCTGAGCAGTATTTGTGAATCTATACAGAACTATGTAATCCTAAATTGGCAAGAATACCATAAAATTTTAGTTTCCCTCTAGAAATAACATTGTTTTAGAGTAATGGATAAGTTTTATGCGAAAAACTGACTTGAAATTGTATCGTATCAATTAAAATGAAAGGATACTAGACCTTATTGTATGAATAATGTTTACTTTTACATTTTTTATTTTTATTTTAAAGGGAGTAACACAGAACAGTAAAATGAAAAAAAAAAAACAGTGATAGGACAGTAGGAAATTCACAATCATTACTCTGGTGCATATTATTATTCTCTAAATAGTTGCTCAGACCACTGGCCCCAGGCTTGCAAAGTCAATCAAACAACATAAATGTCAGATTGCTTCCTTACTTTGGTTATTATCATCTCAGCCTGTGTCGTGTCCAGTTGCTTCCTGGAGGGCGGGAGGGTGCAAGAGGCGGAGGCCGCTTCCTTGCTGGTTCTCTCCCGCCAGTAGGGGCCTCTGCCAGCACACCGACTGGCTGCATGGCTCCCTTGCCGCTTCTCCCCAGCTGGCAGGTCCCCTGCTGGCACACAGGGTGTGGAGACTTCATTGCTTCCTTGCTGTTCTCCCCAGCTGGTAGGGCCTCTGCTGGCACACAGGGTGTGAGGACTGCGTGGCTTCCTTGGTTTCTCCCTGACCAGTAGGGCTTCCACCAGCACACAGCTGGGAACTGCATGGCTTCCATGCTGTTTCGCAACTGCGGATGGTGCTTCCGGCAGCACACAGGGCATGGGTACTGCATTGCTTCTTTGCTGTTTCTCCCCATCCAGCAGGATTGCTGCTCTTGGTTTTCTTATTTTTGCTAAATTCCTGAATTATCTCTCTCTATGGGCTTCTAGTCTTAGTTCAGATCCTTCCTATGTCCACCTTCTCTTCTGCATGTTACTATATTCCAGGGTCTGGACACCAAAACTTGGAGAGGTTCTTTCTCTGATGTTCACTACCCCACCATTTTCCCAGAAGTCTACCTACTGGCAAGAAATAGCAAGGGACCAGGTTTGCTACAGATTGGGGTATGCAGCCCCGTAATGAGAACAAAGGAAACAGAAAAGTGACCAGACTGTTACTCTGCCAACACTTACTGTGCCATGAGACATTTACAAGATAAGCATTTGTACTCATTTTGGCTTAGTTTTACTTTTATGACTTACCACGACCCTATAGTATCAATGGCAAAAGCCTGGATAGTTCTTTCCTTACCCACCAGGACAGTCTTTTCTCACACTTCCAGGTGGCTTCGAAGAAAGTTATCCACACCTTCCAGGTGGCTTATGCCATAACTGAGCGACTTTCTCTCAGTGCCACAGATGGAAGTCTGTATCTTATTTCGCTCCCCCAGCAAATAGATGCAAGGTTTCTTTGATTCCCTTTATGATTTTATTTATGCTTCTTGACTCTCACTATAGAGAATAAATAAAGAACCAACTTCTAGTTTACCAAACAACTATTTTAACTTGCAAATTTTAAATCATTTAGATGACATAAATTAAATAATAGGTGGTTTTTAGAGTTTAATTAACATTTTATATAGTTGAAATGTAAGTTTCTTGTTAAGTTTTTTCTACTGAATGTCCTTGAAGTATCGAAATTAAGTCACAAACTGCAAGAATAGCCAATTTTTGTTTTAGAATTCTTTTAAGGATCTCCATACCTGTTAAGAAAAGGAAGGAATTAAAACCATTACCTTTAAAATATTTTAATGGCCTAAAATTACTAACGGACAATGTCATTGTCTGACTCTTTTCCCAGACATTTTTTCTTTTATTCCTTTATTTTCTTGAATAGCTAAATAGCACATGATATTATTCAGAAAGTTCACAATTAGCAATAGTATTATACCTTTGATTATTATTTCTGTAGTAACTATTGGTTATTCATCATTCCATTTAAAATGTTATTCATAACATGGAATAAGTATATTTGCAAATTATATTATTTAAGTTTTATGCATGATATTTCAATGAATTCTAGTAAGAATGGAATTAAATTAGCTGAATCAGAAAGTTAGGAGGATTACACAGAAAGTAAACTATTTGAAGATAAGACTATACAGTTGCCAAAGATAAAAGCAACAAAAGATGAGTAGGGGACTGATATAGGAGACAAGAGGAAATCATTGGATAGGAGAAGGTATAATTCAGGATCCAGTGCCCTGAATAGAATAATAATATGGTTATCAAAGATAACCAAAGTGGTGGTAGGTGTGAAGAGAAAGTATCACAGTGATGAATGTTCTAAGGTCACTAATAAGATGTCTCAAGGTGACTGCTATAAGGTAGCAAGCTGATGGTAAATTTAATTTCAGGAACTTAAAGGAATTGAAGATTCTTACAGGCAGAAAAAGAAAAAAAGAATGGAAAACAGCTAGATACAGCCAGCATCATTGGCAAAGAGAAATAAAGGAAAATTTTCATTAAAAGATTAAAGATGATAGGTTATGTGGTCCAGATAGGTGTAATGATAGAAGAGTTAGAGGATGGAGAGAAATGAGAAACTGCATTAGGTTTGCAGGTGCACAGTGGTATGTGACTGGGAGACGGCAGAAGAATTGCAGACTAGGTAATTTGTGGTAAGTTGCAAATACATAAAGTATGATGGATTTAGTTGAATTGGTCTCTTGGGTGCAGGCAGGTACTGCTGCAAGACAAAGTACATGGTGCCATTATTGAGACTATTCTTCCTCAGGGTGGTGGTGGCCCAGGAGTGCAAGAACACCAAATTGGATATATGCTTTCTTAGAAGCGAGAGACACTCTAAAGGGCTAAGGCCTGTTTGGCTGAGCAAGCATCACTTCACTAGGAAAAGATCAGACCTTTCTGTTTTGACAGCCACATGTTGAGTCTCCTAGAACAAAGTATTGTCAGAAACCCTGTATTAGTCACTTCCCCATCACTGGCACAAAATACCTAACACCTGCAGTTTAACAGAAGAGGGATTTATGTTGGTTTAGAATTTCAGTGAGTTCAGTCTATAGTTGGCAAAAACTTCACGGTGGAAGGGCCTAGTAGGGGAAAGCTCCTCGTGTAATGGTGTGTACAGGAAGCAGAGAAAGAAGGGAGGAGGCATGCACACGAATACACCTTTCCAGGTCTCTCCCCCAGTGGCCCACCTCCAACCAGGCCCCACCTCCAAACAGCACATTCAGCTACTGAACTCAGGAACCCACTGGCGAGTATAACATGATCCCATCCCCTTCCCAAAGCCTCACCAAGGAACACATGAGACTTTGGGGAGATATTTTAGATCTAAACGGCAATAAATCCTAACCTACTCACTCAGATTTAAAAGAAATAACTGATGTTGGGTATTGAGGAAGTGAATAAAATGGGGGCAAGAGTGATATAAGAGGCTGGATAGCAATCATAAGATGTTTTGTGCTCCAGAAGTGTTTTTGGTTTTGTTGATAGAGGGCTGTAACTGACTATGAAGAGACAACATGCCTTAAAAAGCTAGGTTTTGTTATGCTGAAGAGAATAAAGCAATGGCATAAGGTTACTTTTCCCATTATTTGGTAAGAAATGGGAATAATTCAAGTGTCGTTGAAATTACACTGACTTTCACATACATTTAAAAAATGCTAAACAAAGTTTATCATTCAAGGAGAGACATAGCAATTGAAAATTAATTGAAGGATAAGGTGATTCTTCTTACTCCTGTAGGTTAAGTTTAAATTTTTACAGGCTTTCACTTTATTAAAATATAGTGCTATCCTCCCTTGAAAAATCACTTTAAAGAGGCAAAATTACACTGTAGCATTGCAGAAGGTGAAATAGAATAACTTACCATGGCAGGAAGTTGTTCGAAATTTTATTCAGTCATCTTACAAGATATACCTTGAAAAATCAATGTCAATAAAGATTGGTATTGAGTAGAATGTCATTCGATCTTCAAGCAAGTATACTTTTTACCTTTTTAAATTTTTTTCATAAATTTTAACAAAAAGCACAAAAATAGAAATGATCTGTATGTAGAAGTTACTTATAACTCTAATCTTGAAAAAAATCAGTATTTTTGATCAAATAAGATAGTTGGTTGCTCAAATTCTACTTGTTCCTTTCTAATTTTTTTCATTTATTGCCTTAATAGGTAGACAGAATATTGTAAAGGCAATGTTCTACCCTCATCTGATCAGTCAATCATACACATGAATACCTTGAAATATCCTAAAACTAGCTTTACATTTTTGTTCTTGTATGACATATTTCCTTTTCAATATCCTGTCACTGTGCCTCTCCAATCTGCCATTTGGCCTACTTCCAATTTAAGAAATCAGTTTTACCTGCCCTTTAAATCCTTCCATCAAGTAATTTCTCTGGTGAAATCTACCTCAAATGTCTTACAGTATCTAAAAAATGTGTTACAGATGATATATCCTCTGAATCTGTGTGCCCTATGTCACACAATTATTTTCTGGATATGTAATTGCTTTTTACAATTTCAATTCTTGATTGGTATTTTCAAGCATAAACACAACAACAGGTGCCTTTATTTTTCACATCCCCATTATTCCCAGTGGAGGAAAAAAGATCGTTTTCTCAATCCTCAGTCACAGATACAGTATCCAGATTTTTATTACTTTAAGGGAATGTGTAGAAAGAAAAGAAGATTCTAATAACCCAATGGAGAAAGTGTGAAATAAATGTGTCTGCTCATTCAGTAAGTACTTATTAAATACATCTGTCCATGACTACTATGCTAGGTGCTAAAATAAAAAGTAATATGGAAACTCTATGTGAATGTTAACCACACACAAAAAGTTGGGTGTAAATACATACAAAAATTGTGGGGGAACAGCACCATGCACAGGCTGCCGCCAGACTGGAACAGATAGACCCCAACCTCTTCCTGTAAGTCAACACCATTCGCAGACTCGGGGGTAGAGAGAACAAGGCCACACCAGCAAGCAAGCCCAGTGTGGGAACCAATGCCACATGCAGGCTGTTGCTGGACTGGAACAGACAAACCTCAGTCCCTTCTGGCCCATGGACTGGCAAACAAGAAGTACCAGTTCCCTCCCACACACACACTCTGTAAGCGACCAGCTTATCCAGAGAAACACAGGCTATGCCTATAGCTATGGAGGTGAAATGCAATTGTTGTGTCACTAACATTGCAGGTCTAGGGCCAGTGGTCTGATCATAGGTTCAGAGGATATTGCTAAGCAATGTGTCATCTGGGGAGCTCTCCTTCTGAGGATTGCAGGCATTGTTGGTTCCCTATGGACTTCTTTTGGAAGCCCTATACCATATCCATTGTTTTGTTGGGTTGGGTTTTATTCTCTATTGTTTAATTATGTTAAATCCAGTGGCAGGAGAAACTACTTCAAGGATAGCAAGATATATTATGGTAGCAATTTTGGATTTGCTATTGGATTGTTTTGAAATCCTTTATTGCATTCGTTGTTTTGTTTTAATTGTTTCTATTCTATTCTTTTCTGTTTGATTTATACTATCTCCAAAGTTCTCTGCAGCTATTTTGAAGACCTCAAAAGGCATTATGGTAACTATTGTTGATTTCATAATGTTTTGAAGTCCTGTATCTCTTCCCCTGGTTTGTTTTGATTGGTTTTATTCTATTTTATCCTCTTTAATAAAAAATAAAAAAATAAAATAAAATTGTGTGAGGAAGGAGTTCCATTTTTCTTTTTAAGTGTGTACTACACATCTCCGTTTGCCTGCCTGGCCTCTGCTCTGAGAGCTCTCTAACCTAACTGAATTCTACAGTACTGTTACTCCAAACACATCTTAACAGATTACCAAGGGAACACATCTTGTGTGTTTGGAGTAACAGTACTGTGATCTAAGAAGAAACAGACCTCTCAGGCAGTGGAGACATGGCTGTCATGACACTTCCTATGTAACAACATTCAACTTACCATCTGGGTGCTGTGGTTTTGAAGGCTGCTTTAATCAGGTCACAATCTGTATACTGTGAGCTACACAAGGTTAAAGAACCTGAACTTTTTATGAGACTATGTGGATTGCCATTGTGGAATCAATTAAGAAAGCACAAAGAGTACTCATGGTCTTACATCTTGAGCACAAACTTGTGTGGTTTGTGATGAAAAAGCACTAACAGAATGATTCAGAGTTGTACTTTAGTGACATTTTGCTTTCAAAAAAATAAATAGAATTGAAACACTAAAATTTTGTTGCTCTTTCCTAAATGGAACAGTCCTGCCTATGCACCAAGTGACTTTTGATGTAGTTAGAGATTAGATGCCTCAGTCTTTAAGGTACCCCTGATACTCAAAACATGGTCCCTTACAGTCTCTGATCCCTTGATAACAATTCCATGTCTGTTTTGTATCTGCAAATTGAGGAGGACTGGAAACTGATTGCTTCTAAATAAAATAAATATGCCTCTAAGAAGATTGACCAGTTGTGAAACAAAGGCCCATGTGTTTGTGTTCTTTTCCCTGTTGAAAAACAAACAAAACTCTCCAGCCTTTCCCCAGTGTTAAGCAAACAATGAGAATTGCCATCTAATTTATTAAATCTTTAAGAAAAGGAAAGATCACAAACATAAGACAAAAAAATAGAAATTTTAAAAGAATGGTGAAGGCAGATAGTAAATGGAGTAATGAAGAGGATAGGAATAAAAGGCTTATAATAGAAAATCAAAGTTAAATTTCTGCATTTGAGAAGAATATTAGCTCTGAGATTCTGGTGACCAAAGCAAAACAATGGAACCATGATGGATTCTTAACAGATTATCAAGGGAAACAAAATTTTTCCTATCCTGAATCATCAAGGTACTTATCACCTGGGCCTTAAAGCAGGAGAGTCATTTGGATAATATAGTAGATGGAGACTGCATTAGCAATTTATTAAAATTCCAATCAATATCTTAACTCTTGCCTGGATAAATCATATTAAATCATGTAAAGTTGGAGTTGGCATCAAACTAATATTGTGACAATGTAAAGTCCGTAACACTATTATCAAATAATTTAATTCTCTGTTGCCATTACTTTCAGCCCCCAATTCCCTATTCCATTACCTGTAGTGTTCTAATTATTCATTAAAATAGTTTACGTAATCATTAATAGTATAGTTTTCTCTACCCCTACGGTGAGAATAAGCCAAAAAAAAATTACACATGAACTCAGAATCTTAAATTGGCTCTTCAGCACAATTATCTGGCAGGGTTTTTAAAAATGAGCTACCCAAATCCAGGTCTCAAAGTTTCTGGTTTATAGTTCTGGGTATAGGCCTAGAAATCTGTTGTTGTTATTATTTTTTATTTATTTATTTATTTATTTATTTATTTTTTGCAGCACGGGGGATCGAACTCACAGCCTCGCACCTGCCAGATAGGCGCTTAAGCTGCTGAGCCAAACTCCCGGCCCTGGTTTTTTGAGGCAGGGTCGCACTATGTAGCTCAGGCCGGCCTTGCGCTCACGTTGTGGCTCAAGCCCGCTTCGAACTCACAACGCTCCGCCTACCTCAGCCTCCCGAGTGCTGGGATTAAAGGCGTGCGCCACCACGCCCGGCTTGTTGTTGTTTTTAAAGAGGTTCTCCTTTGTAGTCAGACCTTCCGGAATCACTAATCTGATCCACTTTTTATATAATACAGGAATTCTCTCTAAACATGTTTCAGTTAAACAGACCATGTGTAGGGATACCATGACATCATGAGAAATGATGTTCTATTATGGGGAAGTTTTAATTATCAAATTATACTTTTCCACAACCACAGTAACTTTAAAAATGTTTCATTTTTTTCTGATTAAGTTTAATTGTTGTGGGCTGCTAACCCGTTGAATTTTCTTGAATTCTATGTAGCAAACAGTAAATGATTTTGCAAAAGGATATAAATGCATCGGGAGTTACATTATCTGCTATCATAATTCTTTTAATAATTATTTTGTAAGTGAAACTGTAGTAGGTGGCTAATTAGCCTTAAAAAGTAGAAATTTATTAAAGTTGGCAAATTATGCATCTCTTTCTAACCTAAAATATGTTGAACATTTTTATATCAATAATACTGTCAAGGTGATGTCTTCATTGAAAGTAAATATTTTTCCATTTTTGAAGATAATTTGAAGTTATTTACTCACAGTAATTATTGTTACTTTCAACTGCTTCTATAAAAAGAAATCTGCCTCTAGGAAACCATTTTCATTTCACTACTTACATCTCTGATGTTTAGAATGTGACCTGAATTGAAGATCTTAGGCTGTTTAACATGAATAATAAGTGACTGGAATAATTTACAAGTTATGCATTTCAAATTAAGTGAATAACAAGAAATAAAATTTCACATTATAACGTTGAATATATCCTCCTAAGGAAGATTCATTTCACGTGTATGAGTCCCATGTGGTAAACCGGGCTATGTGAAATGGCATGAAAATAAACTTACGTAGAAGAATGTAATTTAATTAGATCTTTTGTATTTCTCAAGGGGAAAAAAATATACAAAGGAGCAATTATTTTGCAACTGCATATTAAGAAGATGAATAGACTATGGAATTATCTTCTCCATTCTTCACATTTTAAGATACAAATCGATTGGCTTTTTAGTATACTCAGTCTTTGGGAGTAACAATCAGACTAGATGACCCCCTCATTCAGTGATGTCAAAGCGTATGTCACTGGAAGCAGTGTAATTTCTTCAAATCACAAGTATTTGCAGGCTTTTTTGTCAGGGCAAAGCACAGAAGTTAAGAAACCAACTCATTCCAGGGCACTCCAGAGTCATGAAGCAGTCGCGACATCGGGTCATCATTCAGGTGCCAGCCAACGGAGGCCGAGAGTGCACAGATCCCCTCTATGAAGAGAAGGCTTGTGAATCCCCTCAAGTTTGTCAAGGCTACAGGTAACAGAAAAACTGATGCAAGCAAGCGAGGCCCTCACAAAGACCTAGGCAATCTCCCATCAGACTGTGAGCAGTGGAAGCCAATACAGTTCCTTCCGTAGGCTCATTGCAGTTGGAGATGTTTACGGCAGTAGCTGCCATCTCTTGCCTCTACTTAGGCATCTCCAAGGACACAGATTCTTCTATAAAGTTCTCAGGTGCCTACTTAGCTCCAGTAATTTGGGGAAATGCCTTATTTTCTCATAAGTTGTAAGATGCAGAAAAATGGTTAATAATTATGAAACACATATGCTTTAAGTCCAATTCTTTTTTTAATTTAGGAGAATAGCCTAAGCATTTCTCACTTGGCTCCACAAAGCACCTGTTTCACATAAATACTAGCCTTCTGGCTCAGGAAATGACACTGTTATCTATTCTTGTTTACTTGTGACCATCACCAAGAAAATTGTAGTTATTGAAGCTGTGTATCTTCCTGATAATTTATTAGAGAAATTTGGCCCCTTCACCATTAAGACTACTTCTAATTGAAGCTTCGGTACTATACACGGTAATTTCAACCCTAACAACTCAAATAACTATGGCATCAATTAATAGAACATATAATCATGAAATAATAATTTAAGTTGAAATGGATAGCAAATTTGTCATCTTAATAAAAGTCTTTCTTTCTAAGATGACAAACAGTATAATTATGTATTTGAGCCATAAACATTGTCAATGATTAGCCCAAACTTACTTATTTTTGGAATTCGCTTCTGTAAAAGTGTATTATAATTCCAGTTGCTGAGTTACTCCAACAGTGCTAATCAAAAGAGCACTACACAAAAGGCTTATGACTGCAGTACAGTTTTAAACTTAAATACAAATGAACACCTCTTCCTTAAATGGAGTGCAGCCCTTCCCGCACTATCTGCTGTGTCTCCTGGCCATCCGAATCATGAAAAGGTCTGAGTCTTCTGCAGCTCTCTGTAGAATCTGTTCCCATAAAATATGGCAATGATGTGCCCCTGACTCCAAAGCCCATGCAAAGTACTTTTATATTTAATTCTCCCTTTTTGCTCTAGTGAATATCTAAATTAAGCATAAATAGGACTAAGCATTGTGAAATAATCTCCTGTTTGCAGTGGCCGAAGTTATTTTTTGATGCGGCTGTATCTCTGTGATTTGCCTCGCATTTTCCTTGTCTCTGCATTGTAGGTGGAAAACTCACAAGTGGCGAAGGTGCCAGTTAGTCCCTTGGAGCGTACAGCAGGACGTCCCCGGAGCACACGAAGGCTGTGGGCCTGGAAGACAGGCAAGAGGTGAGCAGCCCCATTCCTCAGATAATTGGCTTTTCATTTCCCCAGCTCCTTGTTATCAACCACTCTCTTGATGCTCTCGTCCTGCTGGCAACATGCTTAGCAAACAGAGAAGAATGGATGTCTATCTGTTGTGACTCCAACACCAGAGCTCTACACCAGAACACAGAAACCGTCTTTTTTAACTTTTGTTCTTTAGCCTTAACCTTAGTGAATTTTTTTCTAAGTTATGTCTCAAAAAAAACTCAGACTAAGATTTTAGGTATAGTCAGTGGATGGTGCACTGAAACATCCTTGCTCTGTTGTTATTGGTTTTTAGACCAAGTTATTTTTAACATTTACTTGCTATCTTAACAGTCAATAAAATCCATGAGTCCTTGTCCATAAGCCTCACATATATGCATACATACAATATAATAAACATAATTGTATAACACTCTAGTTCTCAGCAATGTCATTACTAATGTGGCTACTGCTGTCCATTGACCCTAATAGTCTCTATTACTTATTTTTAACTGGCAGATTTATTTAGTCAAAAACTACAAAATGTGAACTGCATTTTGTCATACATAGTACTATGTAATACAGATTTCTTTAGAATATGATTAAAATGTTTCTCCCTTGCCACGATTACATACTGAATTTACAGGAAATAGTTAAGTCCCAAATTTTGGACTATATTCCTTATATAGTACATGTAGCAAATTCTGTCTTTGAGAATATATGATTTCATTTTACTCATGCTGACTTTTATAGCATGATAATATGGTTCCTGATAAACACACAAAATGTAGCTTATAACTGAATGTGTGCCTACATTTCTTTAACTTTTGAGGACCTATTCTCTTTCCTAATTTGCTATTTGTCATATGTTTCATAGTGATACAAAAGTCTGAATAAATCAAACAGAATCTAATTGCTACTGATTTGATCTGGAACAGCTTAAAGAATGACTTTTGGAAAAAATTATTTTTTGTATTAAATACTCTTCTATTTTTATAATCTTCATATTAGAAATCTACATTTGAAATATTAAATTTAGTTCATAAATAATATCAACTACCTAGTGATTTTTAATGTTTTATTTCTTTTCATAATTTTCATTGTGTATCTTCCACCATCAACTTTAGGTAAAAAAGAACTCTGTCTAGACACTAAGACATATAAATGCAAGTTATTCTCTCCACTTCAAACAATTCTGTATAAAACTGAAGGATACATCATCTTTTCTTGTCAGGCACTGCAAGTTCTTCCTTGAAACAAGTGTACATTTGTGTACAATTTTGGTTCTGCATAGTTTATTAAGAAAAGAGGATGAGTTTGAGAATCAGTAAACAAATTTTAGTTTCGATTCTCTGACTAACACAATGTAAGTTTTGTTGACACCTTCACCTTTTGGGGTCTCAGTTCATTTAGACTGAAAAGGAGAAGAAGAAAGGTTTGGACTAAATTATCTTCTCAGATTATTCCAATTCTCATTCTACGATCTAGGTACAAATAATATCCAGAGATGAAAGGGTAAAATTAAAATACATAAAAAAATTAAAGGTATATTTTTCACAATCACTGAATGAAATAAAAGATATGGTAGAACCAGCACAAGTGTGAAACAGCTTCAGTTCTGAACTGTTCCAAACAGCATGACCTTGGATGATTTATGTCCTGCCTTTGAGCCTAGAAACAATAAACTCTTAAGGCCCTGAGCACACATTGTCTTCATTAAATGGCAGTTCTTTCCCTCTTCCTATTAATTCATTATCTCAATGAAACTGTACTATAGGTCATAATAAGCATCAAAGAAAAGAATATGAACATGGGCCTTTTGTTTTATTTGATGTGTTGTCTTTACAGAAACTATTCCTTCTGTGATCTTTGTTGACCTTCTCATTTCCAAACCTGAAAACCTAAATTCATCCCTCCACCGAGGTGACTGCTTGGTAGGATCCAGTATTCTTACACTCTCCCTTTTTGAAAAAGGGTTTTTGGCTTCCTAGGTGCTACTTTCTCCTGCCTTTCTGGTTGTTCCTTTTTCACTGGTGGCTCCTCCTCCATCCTTAAATAATGCTTCCTAATCTTCTTATACTTATTAGACTGTCGCAAGCAGTCATGCACTTTCAGGCTGTCAGGAAGAGACAAGGGCATTGTAACAAGTGATTTCTGCATTAATGTGTTCAGAAGACTCCTTCTCGCTCCCATACAGAGACAATTTTTTTCTTTGCCATTTCAGCAGATAGAGTTTTCTTTTTCCTAGAACCTGTATTTCTAGAGAACATGAATGAAGAGAGATATGTATTGCTAATGGCAAAAAGGCAAAAGTTTCTTGCTTTTATCTTTATGACTGTTTTCAGAAGTGTACATGATTAACCTGCCAAAATCCACCTGGTTTGATCTTTGTCTTTGTATGGCCAGAGACTAAAAGAAAATTTTATGGTTTTTAATGATTAAAATAATTGGGTAGTAAGCATTAATTAAGTCAGGAAAACACTCTAGATTAGATATCTCTGTCCTAACTATTAAATCTAATTCCAGCTAAGTATTCAACTGTGATTGTATAGAAGATTATGTAGAAACCCTGAGTGATATGAAAGGATGGCGATATTCATATCAGTGAGCCTACATTTGTTAGGGAATTTAGGTCATTATTAATCACCCAACAAGTAGAAGTTAAAGATTAAAATTGGTCAATTGCAAAACCCATCATTTGAAACTAAAGAACTTAAGAAAGACCTGGAAAATGACCTGGAATTTGACTTGTACCATCTTATTAGAATAAATAGAAAAAAAAAAGAATACAAAATGGTATCAATTCTATAAACTAGACATTTGAGGTAAGAAAAGCAATAAATATCTTCACAGAAAACTGGAGAGATAGAGACTCCAAAGATGTGAGCTGGAGCCTAAGGTGATTTTTGTGGAGAGGAGCTATAAATGTCAGAGTCTGTATTTTAGTCTTTGTCCGATAAGTGGCAGGAGCAAGAACCTGATAAAAGCAGTGTTTTATCTGTCAGCATGTGCAGAATAAATTAGAAAGATAAGACACAGGGTCCTGGCTGCCAGCTGAGATGCTGTTGGAATGACAGAGTAACTGAACTCAGACTGGAGCCACAGTAGTGGAAATGGGCAAAAGTGAATGGATTTTGGACTTAACGATAGTGAAAAATATTTCTAGGACTTCATGGCAAACAGTAGAAAAAATGGTGGAAATGAGTCAAAAGTGAATGTATGATTTTTTAACTCCATTATTTTCAACTTGAGCATAATTCCTTTGCTGAATATTCTGAGGCCTCAAAGTAAGAGCTAATTTTGGAAAATGTATTTTGTACATTTCACAGTTGAAACCATGACAGAGTAGCCAAGTGAAAAATCTAAGTATGAAATGTAGAGATGTGGCAGTAGAGATATCTTCCATAGGATGCCTGGACATTTCCACTAAATGATCTGATCTGCTGAGTCACAGGAAAAGCTGGGGTCTTCAGTATATATAATATATAAAGAAAATTGGACATTATGCTTTATTATTATATTTCTTTTTTCTCTGCCCTGTTCATGTTTATAAGTTCATTAACCATTTCTTTTAATCTAAAGAACTCAACTTAAATATGAGTAAATTAGTTTTTCCTCACTTACATTGGAAATTGCAGCATGTAAATTAAAATATGATCATTACTATTTAATATTATTTATCCTTCTATGGTTCTAAAGATAGAAATATTTTTTCTTTTCCTTTCTTTTATTACAACATGTTTGCAACACATGATGACTACATTCTTTGAACCATTATGTATATCTGTTTATGTAACTCAAGACATGTTTGTATCTTATTAAAAAATTTCAACCTCATAGAAATATGTCAGTAAAAAAGCAAATTTTTCCTTTTTTTCTAGCTTTTCTTTTTTTCTAACTTTTCAGTTTATTTCATGCATGAAAAGTAAGACAAAATAATAGGAGAATAACAATAATTAATACATTGCATGTTGTTATCTTTAAATAGTTGTTCAGAGTACAAGATATGCACATAAAAATTTCTCCAATCAATATTAGCACAAACTTGCCTTTCCAAAAGAAACCCTTCTCCACCATTAGTGGGAGTGTATAACCACTGTGGAAATCAGTATGGAAATATCTCAAAAATCTAGGATTAAAGGTCCCATTCAACCCAGCTAGTCCCTTTCTGGGTATCTTCCCTGAAGAATTAAAAACATCATACCACAGCGATATATGTGCACCCATGTTGATAGCAGCACAATCTGTAATAGCTAAAACTTGGAAACAATCCAAATGCCCATCAACCTAGCAATGAATACAAAAGATGTGGTCTTTTTATACAATGAAGAAATACTTATTGTGTGGATTTTACCAAAGTATTGTTACCAAAGTTCAGCAAACCTAATCCAGCCCACAACCTATTTTGTTGTAATTAAAGGTTTATTGGAACAAAACCATACCTGTTTCTTTATGAATTTCCAATGACTTGTCTCAAGATGCAGGGTGAAGTTGAATAGCTTCCCAGAACAAAAAAATGTGTATTATGTAGTCTTTCACAGAAAAGGTTTACTGATCCCTGGTGTAAATGCAGAAGCATGTAGTCAAAGATACAGTCACATTTTCCAGTAGTACTCAAGTCATTACCCAATAAGACACAAAAATCTCCGGAGATCAGCTAGTCCTGAACAATGTTTCCAAATTCAGTTCAGCAATTAAGGAATTATTTTAACAGTTTTGAGAGAAGTGGACTTTAAAGAATATGACAGTAATAAAATATCTGCCTTTAAGATAAAGTCCCTCTTGGTTGAGAAGATGATTAGGAATAAAACATTGATTCTTTGAATTTCAAATGCCTTGAATGAGATATGAAAGACAAGGGAAAAAATATTGCAGATCCTCAAAATTTCCCCATCTAAAAGATGATAAATAATAACTGAATATTAAATATTGATTTACTTAGTGTGAACAGAAAAAAGTTTGTTTCATAAAAATGTACCACTCCACACAACACAGATAAAGTCACCTTCTGTTTTTCTCAAATTGCTTGAACCTTCCATATTAGTAAAAAGTAGAAAAATATAGCACTTGGTTTTCTTTTATTGCCTTACTAGCAAAGAATCCTTTTATCTATTTATTTGTGCTTTTTAGTCACCTATTAAAGAAGCAGCTATTATGGAGTTTAATTTTTGCTCTTAATACTATTAATAGCATAATTGGTCTCTTGTATTACATGTTTTGAAGGATTTAGAGAGCATTCCCAGGGTCGCTTTCACAATCAATTGCAATTCCAGCACTGGTATTCACCATAAAGCAAATTTGTATCTCCCTTATCTAGAAATTAGAGTAACACAAGTCATAATATAAGCAGATTCTACTCCAACCAAGTCCATGTAGTCTTGACCAAGTCTACATGTTATATGTAAGAATTATATGAAAATGTTGTCAAGGTACTTAAATATGAGTTGACTTACTCTTGAAAGCATGAAGAGAGCATACAAACTTACATATTTATTTATGACATTCCAAAAACAAGACATCTACCCCTGCTTCAGAAAGTATCAAGAATAATGGGATAAGGGTGTCTGAAAGTTAGAAAAACATTTTGAGGAGACTTAATGACAATGTGTGTTTTGTGGTAGTATTTTTTTATTTAAACATTTACCACATTTTTCAATCATGCCTCTTAAATCATTGAATTCATATAGCTCTCGGTAGAGTTGCTGTCTTTTTTTTCTTGTTGCTCAGACACAATATCCAAGGTTCAAGAAGGAAAGGTTTATCGAGCTCACAGTTTGTGTAGCTTTCAGTCCATAATTGACTGGCTCTAAGGCAGAGTGGCACATGGCAGAGGGCAACAGTACATGGAGGTGGAGAAAAGCAAAAGTGACACACTCAAAAAGTGGGAAACAAGCCTCCCCTTTATCTTATCCAGATTACCGGGATCAGGGCAGTGCCAATCCAATCAGTGGAGTGATCCAGCAATCCCTCACCCTTAATCTCTATCATTGAACTATGAATCAGTCACAACCTCTTGATTCAGCTACTTCTGAAAAGCCCTATCTGAAAGTGCATGAGGCTTTGGGGGGACATCTAGACAGAAGCAATAACAGTTACCATTGCATTTCCATTAGAAATAAAATAACTCAAAACAATGAAAACCTGAAGCCTCCCAAACCTGCTTGCTGACCTCATGCCTTCCTCAGATTCTGTGTCACTGCCCACTCTGCTCATTCTACTAACTACTGATCCAGTCTTTGCCAAGTCACTCAGATCCTGACTGGTCAACCAGCAGTGGGCTTCTAGATTTCTATGGACAAGCAGTGATCACAGCAAACTGAAGAAAGCCACAGTGGCCAAGACTGAAGAAAGCATCACCATGGCCAACTTGTAGTATGCTGCAATTGGGATACTGAGATGATGCTCCCAGAGCAGAGCTACACAGCCTGCTCTTTGGATACTGGCCTGCACTTTATGAGGAACCTGAAGGCAAGCATGGAGAACATCCTGAGGGACAGAATGGCCCACTACTCTGTGTAGATGGAGCAGTTCAGTGGGGTCCTGCTTAACCTGCAACCAGAGCTGGCACAAACTAAGGCAGGAGGCAACTCCAGACCAGAATCAGAAGGGTTAGTTGAACCATAGTCAATCTGGAGGCTTAGATGGTCACCTACCACCACCTACTGAAAGACTAGGAGGACTGCAGTGTCAGTGATGCTCTGGGCAGCAGCAATTCCGTACAACCCATCCAGAAGTCTCCTGTCTGCAGAATTGTGAATGGCAAAATGGTGACTGAAACTAATGACATCCAAGTTTGAAGACACTGAGGTAACAGAACCAGAGTCCCCTTTGGGAAACAGGGCACCAATAAAAGTTCTGAGGTCACTGGATATGAGAAAATAATAATAATAATGACAATTTTGGATGATTTGCCCATTTTTTATACAAACTGTTCTAAGGAGCTATTTCAATCATTTTGACTTATATGTGTATAAATAATTCCAGTATTATTACTTGTTACATGTTTATACTGGCCTTTAAAAAAGTCAAAAAGATTAAATGCAGAGATTACATACAATGGCTTCAAACTTGCTCTTGCATAGTTTCCTCACTAATGATCATGCTATCCCCTGCCAAGTCCACAGTCTGTAGCTCACCTGCCTAAAGTACGGTAGTAATCCTCGGGGTTAGCTCCTCCTATTACCCTAATCCACTATCTCCTCAGTACCCTTGCCTGCCGAGCAATGACTGTTTTAACGTTGACCTGCTGAGAAGAACTGATTTCTGGCTTTTTATACAGAAACTGTCATTTGGAGCCATTCTCGAATCTAGACTAGAAAAAGAAAAACACTTCAGTAATATGCCTCGCATGGCAAGGACCCGCTTGGAACTGAAGTTCTCTCTCTGCGTCACTTATTAAAAGGCAGAGAAAGAGATGAAAGAAAGAAGGAAGGAAGAAGACAGAAGGGAAATAAATAAAAGAGAAAATTTAATTTTCCCTTGTTCAAATAACCCTAAATGATTTGTGGAATGTGAGATACATGTAGTAAAATTATTTAATTATCTTTTATTGTAATTTTTGTGATCAAATATGCTTAACTGTTATGATTAAATGTGATAGAATCTATATTGATATTGTTTAGCTTATCCTTTGCTTGAAGCTCTGACTCACTTTGTTCTTTTGAAAGATTACATTTTAAAAAGCATTATTAAGGTTAAGCCCATAATATCTGGGTTGATTTATCCCAGGAATGCAAATTAACCCATTAATTTTCAAAGAGAATTTTGTAATAGTAAGAAAAATAACATAAGTGGAAGATAAACTAAGTAGAAAAATAGAGAATAGACTTGCTTTTTAAAACCTTCTCTTGGCTCATGTATTTATTAGTTATCACCGAATTTTGTACTCTTCATCTTTATAAACTGTTATTTAAAGCTTCTAAAATTATTCCCACTTAAAAATGTTTTCCTCTTATATTCTATGACCATTGGGAACATCGTTGATTTGGGGATTTATATTTTCTTTTACCTCTCTCCAAGAGTCTTGTCATAAAATGTTTTGATGGATTCGCCATTTTTTAAAAATAGTAACTCATAAAATAAGCTCGGCAGCAGCTGTGTCACTGTGGTTCCTGGGTATCCCGCATGCTCGGAGACAGTTAGAGCTTCCTGGATCCCAGCTACAGCTGAGCTACCTGGGTCTGAGCGACTGCACTGGCAGCTGGTTAGTGCCTCCCAGCGAGTTCTGATACCAGCATTTTCTCACGTATTATGAGCATCTGTGAGACCAGGTATCACTGGGAACCATTTAAGACCAATAAAAAAGTGAATTTCGTTTCATTCTGTCAGGGTTACGTTCACAAATTGTAATTAGGAAGTGTAATTTGGCAAACTTGTCAGTGAAAATCTCTTTTACACAAAGAAAGACCCGGATCATTATCTGTATGTAGTAAATAATTGGAGCCCTCTTGCATTATTTATAGGTTTGATCTTATTTCTAAGCACAATTAGGTCTCTTGGTAACTAGCTCCCAGTCACATTAAGCTTTTTCTTTTTCATTTTAACTCTTGCCATTGCTTCATAAAACTGTGGAAAAATCACTCATATAATCACCCAATAGACTGAACATATTCTATCTCTTTTACTGTCCAGACACTATTGCAGTGGAATAGGCCAGGTTCATGTTGCTCGATTTAATAAATAAGGTCTCAGAGCTCTTTGAACTCTTTGTTATGCATAATCCAACAGCTTTCACTGCACTAAGACGTTGATCCTATTCTGTTTCCTGTAACAAACTTCTTTGTGCACATATTAGATCTAACAACTTACTTCACTCTAATTATTCAAACAAAATGATGGCATGGTCTCACATTCTGAAGTGTAATCCCCTGACCAATAGAACTCCCCGTTTTTTGTCCAACCTGAATTATAGAAGAGTTTTATTCCTCTATAAGGATATGAAGATGAGTAGCTAATTTCTGAATTCTATTAGATGTACTTTAAAGTGTATCAGTAGCCTTCCATTTATGTATTTCTGCATGCATAACACAGCTGTCTCCTTTTAGCTCAGTCAGTGTTATTTAGTCTCTTTCACCCCACAAACCCTTATGGATTTCTTCTTTAGCACCTTGCCTTAAACTCAACTTACATAAAAACATTCTGGAATTAATTCTACCATTTCTGCTTATTCATTTTTTTATTTGACTTTATGGGAAATTTTTTAAATAGCATAAGTAGAAATAAATATATACTAGAATAAAATAATACAAAACTTATAATGAATTATTCATACTTAATAAAAATTAATAATCTTTCATACCATCTAACATTCAGGCCATGTTTAATTTTCCTCCATTGCCTGAATAAGATCTACATACAGTTTTTTCAAATTAGGGTCCCCAAAGGTCTCCAAATTGCATTTTGTTAGTGTATTTTTTCAATCACCTTTCATCTAATAGCACTTGAGCTCTTATATTTTCTGGAAAAAACTGACTTTATTGTTCATATTTATAACGTTTCATCAGTATTGATAGGCTAGTCTTGTTGACCTTGATTCCTTTGTAACCCACAAATTGGTTACATTGATGTCCCCCGTGCATTTAGCTAGCCGGAACGGGATCCATCTTTTCTACGGTTAAAATCGCCCTGTTTCAAACATTTTTAAAATGATTTTTAAGATTCACAAAATCAAGAGACCAGATGACTCCCTTTCCAAACATTATATGTTCCTTACCCAATAACAGGAAGTTCATTTCAGATTGCATTTCTGGGTTTGAATTGTTATGTTTCCTCTAAGTTAGAATAAAAACAAACTGAGATGTATGATAAATTTTCAATATATTATACAAATGATGCTGTTGTTACTTGCTTGGATAACATTTTGTGAGTAATTCATGCCAAAAGCACACTGTTGAAAATTTCAGATAAGGAATTTCAGTGTTGAGTGGGTTGCTGAGAACAGGTAAGGAAATTTTACATATTTTTTCTCCTCAACTAGTTAAAGAGCTTCTGATTTTATGTGATACAGGATATGAAAAATGAGGCTTTTGATTTATGTGAATAATATATGGATCCATAGAAGTAAATTAATTTGCTTCTGAAATTATATTGGTACCAGTGGCAATGTGATTTCATTACTTTTTTGTGTGTGTGTGTGTTGTCCATGTGATAATAGTTGGAGCAATTCTGAATTAAAATTTGCGAAAGACCCATAATAGAGAACCTAAGGCAACATCATTTAATTTTTCAAAAGATTTATATTCAAGTCTGTGTTTCAGTGAGCTAACTCACACAAGGAGATAAGTTTCATTTCAAGGAACCTAAGTCCAGTATTGTAATTTTTAAGTTTAGGTTATGAACAGTTCAAACTTCTTCACATTTTAGGATTCTAGTATTGTCAAATCTTTTACTTTCCAAATTAATAATTCTTGGAGGCTCTATATATCCTGACTAGCAAAATGTCTAATATCTCCTTTTTTTTTTTCTAAGAAGCTTGCTTGGGCAGCTTTTCACCAAAAACTGTGTGAACTTACTAAGTTTGAAATGTTTAGTCCTGCTTCCAAATGGCAGGAAAAAAACTACAAAATAACATCAGTTTATTATTAGACTGAATTACAAGGATTCCTTCAATAACATACTATAAATGGCATCCTTTAAAAATAGATGGATGCTCTTTTTGATCCAGTCCCTATACAATCCTCATGATGCTCTCCCTTTGAACTGCAAGTTAGAGCTTCCAGTGGTGTATACATTTGCCACTGTTTCCCAAAGCTTGGCATGGTACAAGGGTCACCAAATACCAAAGAACTTTACATCCTTACAGCAAGGCTCAGCCAGAATTCCAGGTATTTCTGATTCAGGTGAAAATAAATTACCCATAAGAGGAGTAGTTCTTCACCAGCCTGCACATTTGGAATATCAGAGAGCTTGAAAAAGATACTAATATCAAAGATACTATCCTCAACCAGTGAAATCAAAATGCTTGACATTTAGCAAACTTTAGCATAGGCAGTTTCAAAAGCTACCCAGCTGACTGTAATCTACAGCACAACATGATAACCACTCAGAATCTTATGATAAACAGCAAAACACTGGACAGCTACCTCCGCAAGTGGTGAGATTCTTTTTGTTCTATTTGTGCTTTTTCTTGCCACATGACCTACATAAAAGCTACTATAGCAGCTTCCATTCTAGCAACTTGTATGGTCTTTAAAATCCAAGCACTCCTGTTTTTTCATACAAATTAGCCCTACCACGTTTGCATATAAATGAAGTGACATCAAATATATATATATATATATATATATATATATATATATATATATATATGTTATTCATTTGCATAGTTAAAGAAGGGTCTTTTGTATACTTCTTGCAGTATTTGAATCAAGTTGTGTTCCCATACACAGAACATCTTCCCTTCCTAAAAATACCAGTTTTATCCTTTCACACACCTCATTACACAGCTCTGCATTACTCGTTGTTAGTTTTTAATTCATGGATACAGAGTGCATTGTCTGACCTGGGAATTTCTGGGCCCTAATGGCAACTTAGCATCAAAATGTCAGGTTCTCTCCCCTCATTTCTTGATGGTGGAGTACTAAGGAAGACCAAGATCAGAGACCGATCAGCCTATTCCATAAACCTGAAAAAGCCATGTGAATCAGTCTGAATGAGGCTATTTAAAGTGAAATATAGGACCAAGTTTAAATGTATCACCTGCTTCCTCAAGAAATGAATGATTTTTAATAACCATGAGGGAAATAGCAGAAGGAAAAAGGGAAATACAGTGCTATTTGCTCTTCGTTCTTAAGATCTGTTACCTTCAAATGATATTATATCTATTTTCAGTAAAAGCTAAAATTATTTCTTGTTTTAAATAATCTATTTAGAACTATATCTTGGAAGAAATAATATGTGAATTAAACTTATTTGATTATTTTTAGTGTCTATGTGTAATTTGGAAATCCTACTGATATCATATATTGTTCAACGTTTCTATTTTAGTGTTTAAATTCAGTTTGATGCTTGTGCGTGTGGAGAACTTGTGAAATGAGGGCATGGAGATTTTAACAGTGCCTCCTCCATTAATCACTGTAGTTCTATCCCAGTAAGCCTATGATATAGAAAATGAAAAACAAAACAAAAAAAATGCTTTATATGCCACTTTAGTCAGCTTTCCCTTTTCTAGACACAATAGCTAACACTCACAGTTTAAAGAAGAGAAGGTTTAATTTATCTCATGGTTGGGAGGGATTTGATCTATAATCAGCTGACTCCAAGGCAGGAACATTATAATGGGCACGATGCATAGTTCATGGCCTCCCAGGAGCAGAGCAGGGAGCAGCGCCAGGGATGCTCAGGTGCAGAAACATGTATAATACACAAGACCACACTTCAGTGACCCAGTAAGACATACCCAGGAGCCTGCTCTACAGATCTGCTCAGCATTTATAACACAATGAAGCTGGCATATCAAGATTAACACTCACATATGCCAAGACAGTTTCTAGACAAGTTCCATAGATGTCCTCTCTCTACATCAACCTACAATCAGTTTGCTACCACTAAGACCCTTCTGTGTAGAAAATCTAGATTGTCCAGTGTTCTAAAACAACACTGGAGGTATCCGGTGTCTCTCAGAACTTTTATGAATATCCTTCGTTGTATATAAACTATTATCAGAATCCATGTTTGATTTGTCTCCTGAAAAAAAAATTCATTTCCAAATGTACCACACGTGTGACATGAATTGAAATATTTAATAACACCTAGTGAAAACTGCTAAATATTAAGTGTGTGCTTGTGAGGGGGAGGGATACTTTTCTGTGCCATAAAACCCAATGAGGGTTACAGTCTTTTGTTATCTTAAAAACCTTCAAGATCAATACAGTGTCAACTGTGATTATTAA
>RJWM01019872.1:9532-38333 GCA_004363535.1 Dasyprocta punctata | reverse complement strand
TCATATCACTAGTTTGAAAAAATGTATTTATCTCTCTTTTCTAACGACTGAACTAGTGATTTAATTTTGGACTATTGTATTTGCTGAAAAGTCTACCAGATAATTTCAAGTAACATTGATAGTGAGCATTCTTATCTAGTTCCTAATTTTAATTGAAACCATTTTCAATTAATTTTACTGATGTGTTTGGTAATTGTTTTTTGTTATGTTTAATAAAACTGCCTCTATCTCAAATTTATAGAGTTTAAAAATTAAGAATGGCTGCCAAATCTTACCAAATGACTTTCAGCATCTATTGATATGATCACATTATTTTAATTTGCTGTTGTCACAGATTATGTTGCTGAATCTCCTGATACTGAGCAATCTGCATTCCTGGAATAAACCTTTTAGATCATGGATCATGATTTATTATCCTTTTGATAAATACTAGATTTTGTTTCTTTGTTTGGTCAGTTGGTTGGTTGCTTTGTTGAGACAGGGTCTCCCTATGTAGCCCACACCGGCTTTGAACACACAGTGACCCTCCTGCCTCAGCTTCCTGAATACTGTGATTACAGGTGTGCACCACCATGTCCAGAATCATTTAATAGTACTTAATTTAGAATTTTTCCTCATATTCTAAGAAGGCATATTCAACCTGCTACCCATGGGCCATATCTGGCCTGGACAGCTAGTAATGTGGCCCCACAAATTCATAAGATACTGAAATTATTATGTCATTCTTAGAAATATTTTTTAAGGTGCTACTGAACAGTGCTTAAGTGTGGACTGTATCCAACACAATTCCTCTTCACTCAAGCCAAAAGTTTGAACATCCATATTCTAAGCAAGTAGAGTGTGTGTCCCTTTCTTCTATTTTTAGGTTTTAGATTAAAAATAGATTGACTTCACAAACTGAATCACAGAGACTTCTTTTTCTATGACCTAGAATAGTTTAAATAACCTTGAAATTATATGGTCATAAAATCTTAGCTATAATACAGCTCTGAATCTATCTGGTTATGCTCCCTTTCATTGTTAAGTCTTTAATCAATGTTATGGGTCATATCTAGATGTCTCCTCAAAACTTCATACATTTATAGATAGAGTTTTGAGGAAATGACTGGATCACGGGAGTGTGTTACTGCAATTAAGGGTATGTTGTACTGGATTGGTGCACTAATTGGTTTAGCATAGTCCTGGGTGGGACTGAATGGATTTACTGAAGACAGAAGCCCAACCCTGGATGTGGGTGGCACACCAATAGGCTTGTAGCCTGTATGGAATATAAAGGGACAGAAGAAGACAGATTTGCTGCTTGCTGCTTCCTGCCTACTCTACCATGGAATGTTTCTCCTCTGTGAAGTTCCTCTGCCATGCCACCCTTCCTTGGAGCCAGCTGAATATGGATTGAAACCTCTACAAACTGTAAGTTAAAATATACCTCTCTTTCTTTAATTTTGAGTGTCAGGTATTTTTGTCCAGCAATGAGAAAAGTAAAACAATCACCTTCCCAGTCTCTACTATTGAATTGATCTATTTAGGCTGAAACATCTTGATATCTATTACTTATCATTTATATTTGGAAGAAAAATATCCCTTTAAAAAAATCTTCTTTTGCCGTAGCATTCCACATAAACTTTTATAATTCTTTTCATTTTTCTTGAATCTGTAGGTATATTTCATTTCTAATATCTAGCTTTATGTAAAGAGTTCTTCCAAATTAAAATGAAATACTTTTCAAAAAGGTGAATATTACAATGAAAAGAGGTAACACCCAAGTATAAGCAATTTATAGAAAAAGGAATTACAAATAGCCAATAAACAAAGATATTTAATCTCATTGGCCAACCAATGCTGCTCAAATACCCTATTCTGTAGGAGCAACTACTTGCCCACAGCTCCCTGGACAGACATGTGAGTAAAGGGCAGGGAAACATTAGAGCAGTTAGTTTCTGCCCTTTCCTTCTCCAGGGAACAGGGTGGGGGTGACAGTTGGAGGTGTCACCCTGAGACTAAAGCTGCAGTCCTGGACTCTAAAGAATGATCTACTTAAAAAGGAATCCTAGGGACAATACTGAGACTTCAAGGAAAACTGACAATTTCTGCAATGGTTGATACACTGTGACAACTTAAGAAGTTTAGAAGTTTAACTAAATGACTCAGCAGTGGGTCAGAGTAGTACTTTGTAGACATCCTCATCCTGTGCAGGAGGGCAGGAAGATGTTCTGAGTGCTACACTGGCCCTAGGGTGGGTAGCCTGCTTACAGTATAAGGGAGGAAAAGAGGCTTGCTCTCCTATCTTTTGGTCTTACTGCCTCCTGTACGCCTACCAACACGCAGGCTAAGAATCAAGGACCCACTCCCCGCTGAAGCAACCTGCTGGTTTGTAGGACCAGCTAACTTGATAGCAACTAAGGCACACAAAGCAACTAAATCCTTGTATTGTTTGGCTGATTTTGCAGGCCTGGGGCTGGCAGTCTGAGCATCTCTTGGGAAGATGACAGTATGCAATGTAGCAGATATGGGGGATTTTCCTCTGCCTTGTCTTCGAGGCCCAATATTGTTCTCATTGTTTTACTTTATTCTGATTAATTTTTGTTTCTTTGTGTGTGTGTGTGTGTGTGTGTGCCATTTCATATCCTGTTTTTATTGGTTTTATTGTGTTTTGTTTTTGGTTTGATTTTACCATACCTGATGGAATGGTCAACTATTCTGAAAATAACAAGATACACTATAGTAGCTATTGTTTTCATAGTATCTTTCTTTGAAGTTCTGTACAAGTTCTACTGCTTTGTTTTGATTGACTTTGTTCTGTTATGTTTTGTTGGATTTTACAATCTTTAAAATAAAAAAAAATTTTTAAAAATAGGAAGAGATTCTAGTATACTGGTTTTCATCAGCTATGTGAACAAAAAATTTATATAACTCTAGTGTGGGGTTGGAGAGGTCAAAGAAAATAGAAGGTGCTGTAAAAGCAATACATGTCTCATCTTTCAGAAAATACCATATATACTCCCTAAAGATGATAAACCATGGATACAGGCATAATTATTACTACAGGCATAAATATTTAAAGATAAAATAATAATCATGAAACAACCCCATCACAAAGTACTACCAGTGATATTTTTGGTGAATTGAACTAGGAAAAGAATGTAATGGTTTATATGTAGATGTCCCCTGAAAGGCTCATGCATTCATAGGTGCAGCATGTAACTGCATGTGATACTGGATTAGTTCACTGATTGATTTAGCATGGTTTGGGGTGTTGGTGATGGACTTACTGAAGAGGGAAGATCCAACCTGAGTGTGGGTGACACCAACCAATAGGCTCGTAGCCTAGAGAGAGTAAAAAGGGAAAGATGAATGAAGACTTACTGCTTTCTGCCTGCATTCCAAGGACTGTTTCTTCTCTGCCATGCCCTTCAGCCATGCCACTCTGCCTTGGAACAAGCCAACTGTGAACTGAAACTTCTAGAAAATGGAGGTAAAATAAACTTTTCCTCCTCTAACTTTTTTTTTGTATTTTTTGGTGCTAAGGACCAAACTCAGGGCTTCCAGCTTGCTAGACAAGTGTTCTACCACTTAGCTAAATCTCCAATTCCTCCTCCTCTAACTTGTGGAAGTATTCTGTCCCAGTAATGAGAGAGTAACTAAGACAAAGAGGAAATGAAATATTTTCATTTTTATTTTTAACCTGTTATAACATCTGAGTTTTTATTTATACAAGCATTACTTTTTAATTTTTAAACAATTTTTAAAATACACACACAAGCATATTCTCTATAGTGTGCATAACTGTGGGAAATATCTAAATATTTCCAGAGAGATAAATAGGAGACTGATTAAAATAAATTAAATTGATTTTACATATTTACTAACATGAAGAGGTCTCTACATTATGTTTGTTTTATTTTCAACATCCAGATGCTAAATATCCATTTTTTAAAAAAATCTACGCTGTGTATGTACATGTGTATGACCAAAATAATATATTGCAAAATGTTAATATTATTGCATCCAGGTGATAAGAATGTAAATGGCTTTTATTTTTCTCTTTTTCTATCTAGATTTTCTAAAATTTCCTGTTTTAGTAACATACATTATTTTATAGTAAAAAGAAAACAAAAATATTACTTTAATGTACTCTTATTTTACATTTTTTCTGATTGAGATGTGACCATAGAGAGTTTGTCATTCTTGCCACCATTGAATATTTATTCAAAGCAAAATCTTCTGACATCAGCCTTAAATCAAAGTGACCAGATATAAGGATGTCCTTCAACCCACTGTGATAAGAAGAACACGATTTCATCACTAACAGCAGATTAAGAGAACAGCATTTGCCCATTTCCTAGTGCGGTTGTGACATCGATTTCTGAAGCCACAGAGAGAGGAATCTAAATCATCACAGCGTGACAACAAAGCACAAGCTGAGTGTGTCAGAGGTAGGTTCATTGTCTGGGATGCTCATTTCAAATTGCTTTGGGAAAGCAAAGTTAACTGCTGATAGATTTCATAACACCTGAAAATCTGTGACTCTTCCAACCCTAAAGAGCACTCCTACAAACCTTGATGAGAAAGTGTACATTGACTTGATCATTACAACAAATGTAAGAATGAGAAAATAAAGCCAAAAGCAATAGGTCATAACACTGTAGTGAAACTTCCAATCCAAAGCATTTTCATTATCTCAAAGCAAGCAAGAGAGCCATGGAGAATTCTCCTCTGATTTGGTACCTTTCACCTTCATACAAAAGGCAGCTTCTGCACTTCAGAATTCAAGAAGACTCTTCAAAGGTAATTACAATGACCTCCATCCAATTTCACTTGTGATTTAACATGCCTAAACTTTATCAGATATTTCTGAGAGCCCACAGTAATTCAGAAACTCAAAATAGCATTTATCCCAAACTAAAAATTTCTCTCAAGGAGAGTGTTGGAGTACAAATAACATTTACTGAGCTTTTCCTATGTGCTGTACAGTATATTAAGCAGTTCACATGCAGTTTTCTCATTTGATACTTATAAAACCATATGAAATACGCAGCAATATTATCCACATGTGGCAGCTAGTATTTTCTAAATATGCCTGCAATGGTATCTCCTATCCCAAACACTATTCTACAGTGTGTCTTTGCCACTCCCCCCAACTCCCATAGGAAGGAGTGAAAAAGGGTCTTACTTCTACCAGGCTCTCTAGAGATGTTTGTTTTGCGAGAAACCAGGTACTCTATACTCAAGAAGTCCTCCTACCACTGGGTCACCATGCTGGAAAGCACAGTGTAGTTGACAGCGAGGGATCTCCTGGCCAACAGCCAGACTCCACTGCCAGCCACGTAAGTGAACCATCTTGGATATCCAAAGCCAAATAAGCCTTCATACACCCAAAGTCTCAGAGGATATTCAACTATGACTGCAAGGGAAACTCTTCATGGGGGCTAGAGAATTTTCTAGCCTGCCTTTCCCTCCCTCCCTCTTTGCCTTCCTTTCTTCCTTCTTTCTGTGTGTTTGTGTGTGTGGGTGGGTGGGTGGGTGTGTAGTACTAGAGATTAAACCAAGGCCTTTGCACTGAGCCACATTTCCAGCTTATTAAAAAAAAAAAAGAATTAGCCGGGCGTGGCGGCACACACCTTTAATCCCAGCACTCGGGAGGCTGAAGTAGGAGGAGCGTTGTGAGTTCGAGGCCGGCTTGGGCTACAATGTGAGCACAAGGCCAGCCTGAGCTACACACTGCGACCCTGCCTCAAAATACCAGGGCTGGGAGTTTGGCTCAGTGGCTTAAACGCCTGTCTGACAGGCACGAGGTTGTGAGTTCAAACCCCAGTGCTGAAAAAAAAAAAAAAAAAAAAGAATTGTGTAAACCATAATGTTAAGTGAAATAAATCAAACACACAAGCTTAACTATCGTATCATTTCTCTTATACAAGAAACCCAGAGTAAAAATAAAGAGCAAAATAAAAGATAGATGACAGGAAATAGGAGACAAATCATTCTCAAAGGGGAAGGGGATCAAGAGATGGAAGGAGGAGTGGGGAGGAAAGGGAAAAGGATGAAAAAAGGAATTGGGATGTGTTATGCACATGCACCAACTACAGACAAGGAGCATAAACATTATGTACTGCAAACTCGAACAAAAGCAGGGAGGAGGAAATCAAGGAACAGTTGGAAAGGGGGTGCATGGGGGAAGAAGGGAAAGGGAATGAAAAAAGAAATTAAGATACAGTTACCAACTTCCCACAAGGAATGTAAATATTATGTACTACACACCTGTAGTTAAATAAAAAATTAAAATAAACAAAACAAAATTTTTAAAAATCACTGTAAAAAGTACAAATAGCGAGGTGTAGTGATGCCTGCCTATAATCCCAGCACTTGGGAGGCTGAGGCAGGAGAATCACTGAGTTTAAGACCAGCTGGGGCTACAAAGTGAGTTCAAGACCAGCCTGAGCTGTATAGAAAAACCTGTCTCAAAAAACAAAGTATAAACTAATAAGTAATAAGTGTCAGAGTCTCACTAAGTTGCCCAAACTGGACTCAAACTTGCAATCCTTCTGCCTCAGCCTCTCAGAGTGCTGGAATTACAAGCATTACTGCCACACTGGGCTCAGCTAAGCCCAATTTAAAGTTATGACCTAGATTTTACATTACTAAGTTTAATATGCTATTCCACACAACTGAAACCAGAACCTCATTTTGCCAATGAAAGAAAATAAGGCTTAAAGAATGACTCAAATTCAGATCTGAGAGATTTTATCCTACTGCCAAATGTTGAGACAATATTTGTCTCATGTGTAGTACCTTCTCAAAGCACATGTGAATTTCAGTGTATCTATCAGCAGAACACATTGTGGAAAGGAAACTGACTTCAAAAAGTAGAAGTAAGTCTTTTACTGCATTTTGTGATGGAGCCATTTTTTCTGATTCCACCTATTAGTCCACTAACTAAAACACTGAAACTGCTTGCAAATTACTTTCATTATTACAGCACAGATGACTTCCTCAAACCACTGTAGGCAAATATCCTAATAAGAGAAATCCCTAGCAGATGATTTAACATTTCTCTCTTTCTCTAAAATCACTGTTAGATGTCTGGTTTGAAGTTTCATAAATCAATGCTTTCAGAATTTTCTCAAATCACAAGTTATATGACTAATATGTTGGTGGGTTTTAAATATAATTTTGAAACAAATTTTATACAACTTGAAGGATGCAGTTTATATACAACACAATTAAGAAACAAGACTGAAAGATTTACAAAGCCTACAGATGGTTGTATGAAAGCTGTATCTCTAAGAAAATTTACCCATTTAAGAGCTGGATCCTCCAAGCACTCTACAATGCCGGTCTGTTTTATTGTCTTGAGAAGACCTCCTATGACCCGTCATCGCAGTAACAGATGCTTAAGGATGTATGAGTTCGTAACCCATCTCCCACTCTTGACGACAATGTTGTGGTTATGTTTTTACTTATGCCTTTTAACCCCTTTCCTTGGTTAATTGAACTAGGAGAGTCAACAAATTCTATGTCTTGAAAATTTGGAACTGAGACTCATGAATTCCAGGCCTTCTCTGGCACTCATTTCAATAGATGAGATGGAAACTCAGGAGATGAGGTTGCCATGCTATGGCAGCCATGTTTGCTGAGAGAAAGCCAAGACAATGAAAAAAGTCCGCAGATAGAGATTTACAGATTTATAGTTCACACAATAAAACAGAGTTAGACATAGTGGACCAAAAAAATCAAAGGGAGAGGGCAAGAGAGAGACAGGAGACAAAAAGACAGGCAGACTTCTTCTTGTTCCTAGCTTTCAGGTTCCTAGGTTTTGTTGAAACCTGATGTATCTCCTGTCCTTGAGATCTGGGTTACACCATGGTGCTCAATGGTGGCCAGCCCTGGTATCATGATATGCACCTCTGGTATTCCTGCCCATGCAGTGCCCTACAACAAGGGACAGTCTGGCCCAGGTAGCCATGAAGAATATTGCAGAAATGACAGTGTGTCATTTGTGAGCCCAGATGATAAAATGTGTTGCAATTTCCACCTTGCTTTCTCTTTGCTCACTTTGTTCCAAGCCCTCCTGAAAAAGAACCGGAGCTTCTTGCTAACAGCCAGCACTATCTTGCCAGACATGTGAATGAACCACTTTGGAAGTACACCCTTCAGCCCTAGTGAAGTTTCCAAATCATATAAGCCACAGCCAGCACCTCTCAACTGCAACCTCATGAAATGAACTGAGCTAGGAAGACCAAGTAAAGCCATTCCTGAATTCCTGACCCAGAAACTGTGATATGTTTTTATTAAGACACTAAATTTTGGGTTATATGTCACAAAGCAATAGGTAACCAGTATATATTCTTTGAATAATTTCTTTTGGATTATATAGTACCTTGTAGGCTGTGTTTAGTTGTTGTAATAGGATGTCCAGTGGAATTTTTCTTATTGTCTCAAAATTGAATAAAAATGGACACAATAGGTATTAAGTATCTTATATTCAAAATTCGAGAAACCCATGAGAGTTGGAACCCCTCAGGTTCTTTCTGGGTCTTACTGGAAGGTACATCCATGCATGCATGCATGCACGCACGCACGCCTATAGAAAAGCACTGAAAGGGGAGAATATTGTAAGTCTCTGAGGGAGTGTAGCACATCTCCCTGAAACTATGAGAGGTGCCTTAGGAAAAATTATTCCTAAACATTGGGGATGTCTTATAGAAAACATTTCACTCCTTGATTTGATTCTGCTGGGGCAGTGGACTTGCTAATCTGCTTTGTGCTAAACAGACTGACAGAGAGACAATCAGTCTGAAAAGCAGCAGCCATGAGACATCCTGAACGTGCACTGTTGCTGGACAAGAATGTGTTTCTCATGGTTCCAATAGATAATGGGGAAGATAACTGCTATGGTTTATATCTAGATGCCCCCCACCCTGAATGCCTCATGTGCTCATAAGTGGGGACTGGGGGAGGAAACTGGATCATGTGGCGTGACACTTATCAATGGATAAGTCTACTGATGAGTTTATAGCTGGGTGTGATGTTGAGAGGTGAAGCCTGGTTGGACGAGGTAGGTCACTAGGGAATCTAGTTTATATCCAGCAGAAAATTCACAAGTTAGTTGATGGTGTGAGCAGCACACTTGAAGGTGGAGGTATTGTGGATAGTGAAATCTCTCCCAGCTTTCGCCTTTCACTGAGCTTCCAGAATGCTGGGAGTAATGTGTTTGTCCTATAGGTAGAAAATTAACAGACTTTTCCATGGGGACTCTGACTTCTCTCAGAGGAAAAAAGCTAAAACTTCAGAGTAGATATTTCTCAAACAAAGCACAGTCAGGTGATCTACTGAAAAGTTCACAACTGACAAACCCAGCCAAATGTTCAGATCTTCCCCACAGCTTTGTAACTCTCTACTATGACTTCGCCCCTAGTATTCATGCCCTGTTTCAAAACACGTTCACACTAAATGAAACTGCCTAGTATAAATAGGACATTCAGGAGATGACACAGTGTAGGTTTCAAATCTAGGTCATAAAAGTCATTAAGGTTTCCAAATTGCTCTCTCTTGGATCACTCATTCTGAAGATGGCCAGCTATCATGCCAGGAGGGCACTTAGCAGCCATATGGAAAGAATTATTGTAAATGAGCAAAAATTCCTCACCTTTTACTAAGGGAAATAAGTATATGTGGCTTAAAGTAGATGATTCAAGAAATAGTAATATAAATGTGTTCTTTAAGAATAATAGATATAGAACAAGAATGGGCCCCTCGAGAACTCACCCTGCTGGGTCCGAGTGGCTCCGACCAGAGGACAACTAATCTGCCTTCTGGGGGACTGTGCGACCTATGCAGACTCCCAGAAGAGAAAGAGAATGGGCCCCTCAAGAACCCACCCTGCTGGGTCCGAGCGACTCCGACCAGAGGACAACTAATCTGCCTTCCGGGGGACTGTGCAACCAGCGTGGACTCCAAGAAGAGAAACATGCGCCTCACGTACACCTACCTGTGCACAGGCTTAGAACCAAGGACAACCCCCCCACCCCTACCCCACAGAAACCTGCTGGTTCGGAGGTCTGGCTAAATTGATAGCAACTAAGGAACATTAAGCAACTAAATGCTAGTATTGTTTTGTTGATTTTGAAGGCCTGGGGCCAGTAACCTGAGCATCTCTTTGGAAGATGGCAGTAGGCAATGTAGCAAATATGGGGGATTCTCTTCTGTCTTGTCTTCGAGGCCCAATATGGTTCTCATTGTTTTGCTTTACTCTGATTATTATATTACTTTTTTTGCTTTATTTTATATTCTGTTTTTATTGGTTTTATTCTGTTTCGTTTTTGGTTCAATTCTACTATAACTTGGAATGGTCAGCTATTCTGAAGATAACAACATATACTACAGTAGCTATTGTTTTCACAGTATCTTTCTTCAAAGTTCTGTACCAGTTCAGCTGCTTTGTTTTGATTGACTTTGTTCTGTTATGTTCTGTTGGATTTTACTATCTTTAAAATAAAATAAAAATTATTTTAAAAGAGAATAATAGATATTGGTAGGACTGGGGATGTAGCTTGTGGCTGAGAGCTTGCCTAGCACACATGAGGCCTTGGGTTCAATCCTCAGCAACCCCCAAAATATGGTCCATTTTACCTAAAGTTATGATAGTAAATCATACTTATATCTACTACTTACTATCCAATAGTAACCAACAGTTGCTAATAGTTCATATAGCTAATAGTAACTATTAATTGTTTTGAATTTAAAACAAAATGGTGCAAGCAGGGCATGGTGGTACATGACTGCTGGCACTCAAAAGGCTGAGGTAGGAGGATCACTGGAAATTTGAGGCCAGCCTGGACTATATAGTGAGCACAAGGACAGCCTGAACCACAGAGAAAGACCTGCCTCCAAAAAATGATGAATTTTGATAATAATTTAACACTTATTTAACAAATGAAATATTATTTGATATTAATAGTAATGACAGATCTACAGGTTTAATTGTCAGAGATATTACAAGACAAATCTGTTAAGAAAGGAAAGAAACTAAAGTGTTTTGAGCACTTTTTATGTATAAGAAAAATGATGGACAGAAAGTAAAGGTTACCCAGCTAGCAGATCAGAATTAATATTCATAGCCAAGTTTATCTGACTCTAATGTCAAAGTCTTTTCCACTATATCACATAATTAACTAGGACACACTAGCCCTCAGAGTAGTAGGACGTTTCCACATTTTTCATGGAAAAGGATTATTAAATTATGTTTTATTACTACCCTTATATCAATTTGATATGTATACTTCTCCTTTGTGTATTTTACATAAACATTTAATTAATTTGTAACACTATTTGATGTCAGGTAAAGGAAATACTAGTCTCAGTTCACATATTCATGTGAATACCAAACTTAACTTTCTGGATTTTTTTTAATCTAGTTTAATTTCCCTAGACACCCCATTATCCTGATGGTGAAAATTAAATTTTAGTCAATTCCAGATTCTCCCACAGGGCAATTTCCTTCAGAGTTGCGTTGAAGTTCTGAGGATAATGGGAGGAGGCAAAGAAGAGTCTAGTCCTTTACCCTTCTATCCTCTGACATCTTCCCATCCTGCCCCAAGCCATCAACCAGCATAGGTGCTGGTGCATTACCCCTCATTTTCATCAGCAAGACCCTTGGAGGTTGGAAAGCTGTCCCTCCTACTTTTATATGCAACTCAGCACTCTAGATTTCATCGCTCTATTTCTGTCCCTCTCTGACCTTCAGAAAACTCTTTGATCCTCTCAAAATTCCTACATGGCTAAAAAGCTTAGGCAGCTTCTCCTCTATATTACCACTTCCCTAAAGTCCTTCTCAGAAAGCAAACTGAAAATGCTTTCTGTCATCAGACCCACAATACTATGTGGGATTCTGTCTTCTCCCCTTTCAGATAACCAAGGTTTCGGAAAAAGTAGAGTAAATGCCCTTTCCCCAGGGTAGCTTTGAGCTATCCTTCCTTCCCCTTCAGATTTCCTGTTTCCCCTCTAATGCAGACTCTTAGGGAAAAAGGAAGCTTTGTGATAAATCATCAAGACTTTTCCAAGTCTTAAATCCTAAACTTCAAAGAACTTTACTCTGCCTTCTGCAACATTTCTTTCCTAGTCTATCTATATAGGAAGGGATAAGAAATACCCATAAATACTACAATGACTAACATTTGAAAACTGCAAGACCAAGAGATTGGTACTGTGCCAGATGCTTCATTTCCTGATGTCAGGATTTGTCCTGGGTCAGACAGCTAATAAGCAGATAAGGAGGAAAAAGCCAACTATGATAATATATCTAGTGCAATATCAGAGCTATTTGTACAGAAGAGGAATACATTCAGGTGGAAAAGGGAGGAAATGCTCAGAAATGTTTTCCCATGGAAAACTCACTCAGCGTATGTAAAGGCATAGAGGAAGCCCAAGAGAACATGATGCTTTCAAGAGCACATAGTTGCTGGCAGACCATGTGGGGCCCAGGGAGAAAAAAGTCAGACATCTCCCGAGAATCAACCATGCTGGGACTGGGAGAAGCTGACCAACAAACCAACTAGCCAGCCTTTCTGGTAGGCGCACAGGCCATGTGGGGACCAGGAATAAAAAAGTCAGCACCTCCTGTGAGGTTACCCGTGCACCAACTGAGAATCACCAAGCCCACCACCACCACCATTCCCCCGTAAACAACTCGCTGGTTCAGAGGCTGAGTTGATAGCAACTGAGGTACAAAAAGCAACTGAAGGTTTATATTGTTTGTTTGACTTCGCAGTCCTGGGACCAGTGGTCTGAGCATCCACAGGGAGGATAACATTATGCAATATAGCAATTATGGGGGATTTCCTTCTATTTTATTTTTGAAATCCAATATTGTTCTTACTGTTTTGTTTTGATTAATTGTTTTGCTTTATTTAATATTCTGGGTTTTTTAAATTTTCTATATTTTGAAGAGAATAAAACCAAATGAAATAAAACAGAACAGAGTCAATCAAAACAAAACAATAGCCTGGTGTGGTGGAGCACACCTTTAATCCCAGCACTCAGGAGGCTGGGGCAGAAGGATCATTGTGATTTCAAAACCAGCCTGGGGTACAAAATGAGTTCAAGGCCAGCCTGAACTGCATAGTGAGAAAATGTCTCCAAAAATAGGGCCAGGGATTTAGCTCAGTGACATAAGCACTTGCCTGGCAAGTGCAAGGTTGTAAGTTCAATCCCTGATTCAAAAAAAATAAAAAAAAAAAAGAACATGGTACATGACTTCAGAAAAAGATAAAAGGAAATAGATAATGGATGGGTATTGCCTCTTGTTATCTTCAAAATAATTGCCCATACCACCAGGCATAATAAAATCAAACAAAATAGTACAGAATAAAACCAAAAAACAAAACAAGGGAAGCAATACAGGACTTCAAAACAACAGTGGTTACCATAATGCCTCTTGTTGTCTTCTAAGTAGTTGCCTATATCATCAGACATAATACATTCAAACAAATCAAAATAGAATAAAATCACTGAAAACAAACAATGAAAGCAATACAGGGCTTCAAAACAAGATAATAGGAAATCAATAATGGGTACCATAATATATTTTGTTATCTTTGAAATAGCTATCCATGCCATCAAATATAATAAAACTAGACAAACTGAAACAGAATAAAACCAAACTAAACAGAACAGTGAAAACAATATGGGATTCAAATCATGATAATAGATTAATAATAGCCTCTGCCTTTCCTTTTCAGACACTTCCTCCCCTGTCACTTTCACAATACGCATTGTGCATTTTGGATCCCACTAACTCCTTCGGTTTTTTATACTAGGGAGACAACACGATGTTCACCCATGTGACTCTAAATCATTTCATCCATGAGCATGATCTCAAGTTGTATTCAGTTACCTACAAGAGTCTCGAGGTTATCTTTCTTTGTAGCTGAGTAGCTTTCCATTGTATAAAATGCCATGTCTTTCTTGTCCACTCAGCAGCTAACTGGCAAGCTACCCCCATTTCCTTCTGGTTCCCTGTCACATAAAACGTTGTTCTCTCTCCTTTGACTTTCAGTCTATGAACCCCCCTTTCAAGTGAAATGTGTTTCTTGTATAAAGTATATTGATGGATTCTGTCTCCTGATCCACTCTGCCTGTGTTTTGTTTTATTGGTGAATTGAGGCCACCCACATTAATGGTTATGCTCATCTCTACCATGCTATGTTCCTGCCATTGGCTGCCTACTTTTCCTCTCCATTCAATTGTCTGCCCCAGTAAGTGATACCCCTCTGCCACTGTTCCTGGAGCTCTGGTCTTTTTTTATCTCTCTCTAGAATGCCATTCAGTATTCTTTGTAGGATTGGTTTGTTGGTCATGAATTCCTTCAGTTGTTCTTTGTCATGGAAGTATCTTGTTTCTCCATTAATTTTGAAAGATAGTTTTGTAGGGTCCAACCGAAGTTGTTTTTCTTCAGGATTTGAAATACTTCACTCCAAGCTCTTCTTGACTTGATGGTTTGTCGTGATTCTGATGGGTGTTCCTTTATAGGTGATCTGTTTCTTTTCTCTAACTGCTTTTAATATTCTGTTCTTGTGTTGAATTTCTGGGATCTTGATTACTGTATGTCTGGGTATAGATTTGTTTTGGTTATGGCTAGCTGGAGTTCTATATGCTTCACTTATCTGATTGTCACTTCCTTTTCCCATGCTTGGGAAGTTTTCTGATATTATTTCTGTAAATAGACTCTTAATGTCCTTTGTGTTGACCCCTGCCTTTTCACTCACATGTTTTATTCTCAAGTTATGTTTCTTTGGGTTGTCTTGCAGCCATTGAATTGTTACTTCCAGGTTCCTTGTTGTATTTAAGAAATCTTTCCTTTTGTGATCACAATCTGGAAACCTGTCTTCAATGTTTGAAAGTCTATCTTTAATTTCTTTCAAGTGGTTTTGCCAGCTTTCAATGAAGTTTTTAATTTCCTGGATATCTCTTTGAATCTGTGTCATGTATTCTAAATCTTTTTTTTGTATTGTTCATCCAAGGTTTCCTTGATTTTCCTATGCTCCTCTATTTTTTAATCCATGTTTTCTTTAGAGATGCCTAGCAATTCTTTTATTATGCTTTTCATTTCTTCTTTTACCTGAGTTAGTATTTCTGTTCTAGTTGTCCTTTATAGTCTCATGAAGATGTTTCTTTAGCTCAGTTGCCATTGCTTCAGAAACTTCAGGTTTGTGATTCCCAATCCCTTCCGTGTTTGCATCTCCTGGACTTGCTCTGCTTGGATTGGAGGCCAGAGACTGCCTTTTGCTTCTTCATCTTGACATATTCCTGGGGTGCTTCTGGACAAGTGGGTACTGGGGTCCCAGACACTTCCCGCATTGGCTACAATTTCTCTGAAGCGAGACTCTTTGGTTCTTCTAGCCAGTGCTGGCTATGGGTATCTGATAGTGACCACTGGGTGCACTGGTGCAGGGTTGTCTGCTGCTTTTCTCAGCCTGTGTTGGCTCCCTGATAGCTGGTGAAGTGCACACAGGGTTGGGGCTGGCCACTTGTTGTGGCCCTGGCCTGGTCACCAGTAAGGATCCTTCACTACCAGCCCTGTGTATGGAGGCAGGGCCAGCTGCCACCTCCAGTCCAAGCTGGCTACCCACAGGAAAAGTCCATGATGGCCGCTAGAATGTGCGTGGGACTAGAGCTCAGTCCAAGCAATTTCCACAGGTCTGATCCCAGCTAGGAGCTGCTGGAGGAAGTCCGGAGCAGTTCTGGTTCTGGGTTTATCTGGCCTGATGCCAAAATTGTTCTCAGCCAATTGCTCTCTCCCACAGGAGGACTGAGTCCTCTGCACTCACCACCAGCCAGTGCAGCCTTCCAGGTTCGCTGCTCCCCTCCACTGTCACTCCCCTCCAATGCTGCCTCTCTCTGCAGAGGCCTCCTGGGTCACCAACTGCCACATCACCTTGATCATGTGTCCCCAGGTTCCAACAGCTCCGCTCACACAGTGGGTCCAGCTCTGGGTGAAGGTGCTGTTAGCTACCACCTTCTTTGTTTAAATTTTTCTTTTTACTCTTTCTGTGGGCTTCAATTCTCACTTTAGATTTTTCCTGGGTCCAGGGGACCCACTTCCTTCCTTCCTGTCTTCCCCATGATGCTATATTCCAGTATCTGGACTGTATCTCTCAGCGAGGCTGTTTACTCTGCTGCTTACTGTTCCACCATCTTCCCAGAAACTCTCTCAGGAACTCAATTCCTAATAGTTTTTACAAGTCTATGTACTAGAACATTCAAAGGAGTCTGAAGTAACTTTTGCAGAAAGTAATCCTGGCCACACCAGCTCTGCCATTCCGCTTCCCCACTGCCTGCACTGACCATATATCCTCCCCATCCTGTGGTAGCTCGGTCATCAGACCATGTCCAGAGCACTCTCAGAACAGGCTGGCCCAGCTGCACTCCTTGCCGCCCTGTCCTACCCCTGCCCCTGCGACCCAGACAGGACCCAACCAGACTGACACATGGGTGCCACACTGTCCAGACACAAGTGGGCAAGCTCAATATTCTATTTTGATTGGTTTTATTCTGTTTGGTTTTGGTTTGATTTTGCTGTATCTGATGGAATGGACAATTATTGTGAAGATAAAAGATAAACTAAGGTAACCATTGTTGTTTTCCTATTGTCCTGTTTTGAAGTTCTGTACCAATTTCACTGCTTTGTTTTGATTGGATTTATTCTGTTTTGTTTTATTGGGTTTTATTATCTTTAAAATCAAAACATTTTAAAAATTAAAAAAAAGCACATAGGTGCTTTGGTTGGAGGCTAGGTTATGTAAGGAAGAAGGATGGGTGGATAAAAATGGACTTATCCACTTAAGGTGGTGAACTTAAGAACAAAAGGATGCCATTTAGGAAGCTTGCATGGTGTTCTATAGGTTATTTGGAGGTATCAATTGATTTTGGTTAGAAAGTATTGCAGCCTATTTTGTGTTTTCAAAGTTCATTCTAGTAGAATGTCGTGAACCAAAACAAAAATGTTATTAAAAATCCAGATATGAGATAAAAGAGCCTAAGTTAAGGCAATGGTAGGAGGAATGAGGAGGAAAAAAAAGAAATTCATTCACAAGATAATTTAAAGACAAAATTATACAGCTCCCAAAAGTCTGACTTGGATGACCAAGGAAATGATGAAACCATTCACTTAGACCAAAATTCTTAAAGAAGGACAAGTTTAGACAGAAGTGGTCATGAGTGGGGTGGAAAGAAAGATTGATACACTTTTTTGTTCATTCATCAATCATTTTATTTTTAAAAATTCATTTTGTATAAGACAGCACGGCAAGATGGCTAATTAGAGGAGCCTGATGCTTGTCACACACACACACACACACACACACACACATACACACACAAATGCAAAACAGTGAGTAAACAACTATATCCTGACTTAGGGAAGGTGCTGCAGTGCAGTGCAAAAATGGTGGCGACCCTCTAGAGATTTATATATGGATGCATAAAGAAGGAAACAAGATCTTAAAACTCTACTATCCTCATCTCAGTCAAGGACAGCTTGAAACCAGCAGAGGTTTCCCAAGAAGAGAAAATATAGACAGAAGGCACGCAGTAAACTTCCCAGAACCTGCTGACACCAACAATCATTTTTTTAAGAGCAGAATATATTTATTGAGAAAAAAAAGCTCCTGTGTGAGAAAGACAGAAGGGCTCTCAAGTGGGTTGTCAAAGACCCTGCCCTTTCTAGGGATTTTTATACAGCAAAACCACAAAGTGAGGCAGGTCTAAGGTGGGGAAAAATGGGAAATCACGAGGTAGGAATGAGGTGGGACAGAACTATGGTCAACCAATAAGATTACAAATGTAATTGCTCAGGTAAAATTGATTAAATCAGAATCCAATGGGGAAGTAATGACACAAATAATCTTTGATGCTGGAAAATTTTTCCATCCTCACAGTCTCTGAATCTAAACCTCTGCCTGCAGTGTATATGGCTGCATTTTTCCAGGGGCCCACATTGTGTCCATCCACCTTTATGACACAGGGTTTTACCGCATGATATCATCTTGCTGGGGTCATTGCTAGAATGCATGTTGTTCTGGAAGCCACTAGCCACAGGATGTCCCTAACCCTAACCCTAACCCTAACCCTAAGGTTCCAATACAACATTCTGCTTACACATACAGCTTCATGCCCTAACCTCAGATGTGGGGAATCTAAGTAGAACATCTTCAGTGCCTGCATTGCAGCCCATGTGATGTCCTTTCTAGTAGGGATGAATCTGGGCAAGAACCAGAGGCTAGCTGTCCCCTTCAAACCTAGGAACCTGTGACAGAGCCATCCTTAGTGTGAATGAGGCTGCACACAGCCCCACAGAGTTGCCATACAGACTCCTACTGCCGAGGTCACTGAGGCACTGGCAGGCAGCACTGAGGCTGGTGACAGCTGATAAAACTGTAGAGACTATACAACTGCCACACTGGAACCAAAGCCAGTGCACCCTACTCAACTGTCACCTTGGAACATGTTTACTGGTAAAAAAAAAAAATATTTCTCTGCGAAAGCTACTCTGTAAAATCAGAAGTGACCACTCTACCAGATGCACAGAGACACAAGAAGCATGAAAGAGGGCTGGGGATTTAGCTCAGCCACACAAGCACCTGCCTGGCAAGTGCAAGTTTGTGAGCTCAATCCCTGGCACAAAAAAAAAAAAAAGAAGAAGAAAAAGAAGAAGAAGAAGAAGAAGAAGAAGAAGAAGAAGAAGAAGAAGAAGAAGAAGAAGAAGAAGAAGAAGCATGAAAGAACAAAACAATACAATCAAAGTACAACAATAATTTTTTAGTAACTGATCCAAAGAAAACGTGTGAAATGCCTGAAAAAGATTTCAAAATATCAATCCTAAAGAAACTCAGTGAGACACAAGTGAATACAGCTAGGTAATTCAATTAAATCAGGAAAATAATTCATGATCTCCATGAAAATTCAACGAGAACATATTATTTTTAATTTTTTTACTTTAAAGAGAAAAACATAGAACAAAATTTCAAAACACAATAGAGGGTAACAATGGTAAATATATTGCATTTTGCTACTGTCAAATCACTTACTCAGAACACAAACTACCTGCCTTTAAATGTCTGAGCAATACTAGCACAAATCTTTCTCTTTAATGAACTTAGATATATAAGTAGTATAACTATCTTCTTTTTTCTTTTTTGGTACCAGGGATTGAACTCACAACCTCGCACCTGCCAGGCAGGCACTTAGGACACTGAGCTAAATCCCTAGCCCTATTTTTTGAGTCAGAGTCTCACTATGCAGTTCAGGTTGGCCTTGAACTCACTTTGTAGCCCAGGCTTGTCTGAAACTCACAACGATCCTCCTGCCTCAGTCTCCCAAGTGCTGGGATTAAAGGCATGTACCATCGCACCCGGGAGTATAACTATCTTAACTACTATATATATATATATATATATATATATATATATATAATTTCTTTCAGTTTCTCACACAAGGGAGACAATACAATGTTTACACATGTATGTCTGATTTATTTCACATATAAGTATGGTCTCTGTTGCATTCAGCTACCTATAAAACTCTCAAGTTTATCCTTCTTTATGGCTGAGTAGTACTCCATTGCCTGAAAATACCACATCTTTTTTATCCATTGCTCAGTCGACAGGCATTTAGGTTGTTTCTAAGATCTAGCTATTACAAATTGTGCTGCTATAAACATGGGTAAATATTTATCATTGTGGAATGATGTTTTTAATTCTTCTGGGAAGCTACCCAGAAGGGGAACAGTTGTGTTAAATTGGACCTCCAATCCTAGTTTTTTGAGGAATCTCCACACTAATTTCCACAGTGGCTGTACGAGTCTATGCTCAATTGACAGTGGAGAAGGTGTCCTTTTTCCCCACATCTTCTCCAGCATTTGTTACTGGTTGATTTCCTGATAATAGCCATTATTTGCTGTTTGGATTTCTTTATCTGAGGAGTGTGTATTCATCTCAGGTGTTCATTTTTGGATTGGGTCTTAAATTTGGGAGATTTAAGTTTTGGAGTTTTTTTTTTTTTATATGTTCTCAATAGTAATCCTTTGAGGAATAGCTGGCAAACATTTTCTCCCACATTGTGCACTGTCTCTTCATTCTGTTGGTGGTTTCTCTTACTGTGCAAAAGCTTTTTAATAAGATGAGATCCCAGTTGTTGATTCTTTGTGATAGTTCCTGTGTGATCAGGGTTTTATTCATAAGTTTGTACCTACACCAATGTCTTCAAGAATTTTACCTGTTCTATCTTCCAGGAGATTTAATGTTTCTGTTTTAATATTTATATTTTGATCCATTCCAAATTTAGTTTAGTGCATGGTGAAAGATATGGGTCCAACTTTAATCTTCAACATGTGCAGAGCCAGTTTTCCAGCACCATTTATTAAACAGGCTATCTTTCTTCTAATGAATGTGTTTACCACTTTTATCAAAGACGAGGTAACTTAATAAATCTGGAGTTGTTTCTGCATCTTCTAATCTGTTCCATTGATCTTCAGGTCTGTTTTTTGCCAGTATCACACAGTTTTTATCACAGTAGCTTTATACTACAATTTCAGGTCAGGGATTGTGATGCTCCCTGTCTTGCCTTTGTTGCCCAAGATCACCTTTGCTATTCTAGGTCTCTTCTGATTCCAGATGAATTTTAGGGTTGTTTTCTCTAATTCAGTGAGATACACTATTTGAATTTTGATTCAGATTGCATCAAATCTTTGTAACAGTTTCAGAAGTATGGCCATTTTCTCTATTGGTTCTTCCTACCCAAGAGCAAGGGATCTCTTTCAATTTTCTAATATCCTCTTCAGAGTAGAGGTCTTTCTAATACCCTTTTCCAGAGTAGAGGTCTTTTGCATTATTCATTAGATTGATTCCTAGGTATTTCATATTTTTGGAGGCTATTGTGAAAGGTGTTGTTTCCCTCATTTCTCTCTCAGTGAGTTTGTTATTCATGTAGAGGAAGGCTATTGATTTTTAAGTGTTGACTTTGTTTCCAACTATGCTACTGAGTTTGCTTATTAAATCTAGAAGTCTTTTGGTGGAGTTTTGTGGTGTTCTATGTAGAGTATCATGTCATCTGCAAATAACAATAGTTCAACTTCTTTCTTGCCTATCTTTATTCCTTTTATTTCTTTATTTTGTCTTATTGCTCCAGCTAAAGTTTCCTGGACAGTGTTAAATAAGAATGGAGACAGTGGACATCCTTGTCTTGTTCCTGATTTTAGAGAAATAGTTTTCAGTTTTTGTTCATTTAATATGTGTTGGCTGTTGGTTTGTCATAGATGGCTTTATCAGATTGTGATAAAGGCCATCTATTCCAATTTTCTATGGGGTTTTTTTTAATAATGAATGAGTTCTGGACTTTGTCAAAAAAATTTTCTGCATCTATTGATATGATCATTTGATTTTTATCCTTGGTTCTGTTAATATGGTGTACTACATTTATTGACTTACATATGTTGAACCATCCCTGCATCCCTGGGATGAATCTCACTTGATCATGGTGTATAATCTTCTTGATGATTTGTTGCATTCTGTTTGTCAGTATTTTATTGAGGATTTTTGCTCTTTCTTAGGTTCTTATCTGGTTTTGGTATTAGGGTAATGCTTTCTTCTAGGAATTAATTTGGAAGTATTTCTTCCCTTTCAATTTCATTAAAGAGTTTGAGAAATAGTGGTGTTAAGTCTTCTCTAAATTTCTTGTGGAATTCAATAGTGAATCTGTCAGGACCTAGGATTTTTTTTATTGTTGTTGTTGATAAGTTTTTAATTACATTTCAGATTTCATTGATTGATATTGGGTTTTTTTAGTATTTCTATCTTCTTGATTCAGCTTTGTTAATTCATATGTATCTAGGGATCTGTCCTTTTCTTCTGTATTTTCCATCTTATTAGAACACAAATTTTCATTGTAGATATAGATGAGCTTCTGGATTTCTGTAGGGTCTGTTGTGATTTCACCCTTTTCATTCCTAATAACATGGATTTGAGTCTTTCCTTTTTTGGTAAGGTTGGATAAGGGTTTGTCAGTTTTATTTAATCTTTCAAAGAACCAATTCTTCAATTCATTTATTCTTTGTATTTTTTTAGTCTCCAGTGCATTAATTTCTGCTCTGAACTTTATAATTTCCTCCCTCATACAAGCTTTAGGTTTAATTTGCTCTTCTTTTTCTTGAAGTTTGAGGATCACCTTTAAGTTTATATGTGCTTGCTCTGTTTTCCTGATATGGGTATTTACTGTTATAAATTTCCATCTTAGGATTGCTTTCATTGTGTTCCATAAGTTCCAGTATGTTGTATTGTCACTTTTGTGACCCATTGGTTGTTCAGGAGGGTACTATTCAATTTCCATGTGTTTATGAAGTTTTTGTGGTTTCCTTTGACATGGACTTCCAATTTCATTGCACTATGGTCTGATAATATGCATGGAATAATTTCAGTTCCTTTGCATTGATTTAAGCATGTTCTATGAGCTAGTATGTGGTCTATTTTAGAGAACATCTCTGTGCAGCTGAGAAGAATGCACATTCTTATGTTTTGGGTTCTGTCTTAGTCACTTTTTACTCGTTGCCGAGACAAAATACCTGACACCCAAAATTAGGGAAGGAAAGGTTTATTCTTACAGTTTCTCGGGAGTTTCAGTCCATACTTAAGTTGGCTCCAAGATAGCGTGGCATGGCAGGTCTACCTTTCAAGGCAGCCACAAGCAGCAAGGCACACTGGCAAGCGAGAGAGAGGTGGAAGAGGAAGCGAACAAGAGGAAGACCTACCTTCCCCTACATTGTATGCCGGCTCCACCCCTGGGCAGGCACAGCACTCACATTGCCAGACAACAATCCAATAACAAACCAATAACTCAGCCCCATCAAAATTATAGGAGGACTTGGGGGTACATAGCATACCCAATTCAGACATCTACCAAGTTTACTTGCTCAGAAGCTTGGTTCAGTCCTAATATTTCATTGTTGATTTTTTGTTGAGTTGATCTGCCTTTTTATGACAGTGGGGTATTGAGATCCCCCAATACAATTGTATTAAGGCTTATTTGATTTTTCATGTCTGTTAGTGTTTGTTTTATATAGTTGGGTGCACTGGTATTTGTTGTATATATATTTATTATTGATATCTCTTCCTCTTGGAGTGTTCCCTCTACGAGGGTGTAGTGGCCTTATCTCTCTTAATAAGTCTTTGCTTGAAGTTCAGTTTGTCTACAAACAGAATAGCTACCCCTGCCTTTTTCTGCATTCCTATCACATGAAGTATTTTTTTCCATCCTTTAACTTTCAGTCTATGAATTTCTTTTTTAACTAAATGTGTTTCTTGTATGCAGCATATTGTTGGATCTTGCTTCTTGATCCATTCTGCCAGTCTGTGTCTTTTGATTGGTGAATTGAGACCATTAACATTAATTGTTATAATTGATATGTATTGACTTATCCTTGTCACATTATTTTCCTGCTGTAGGTTATCCCTCTCTTTTTCCCCACTCTGTTCAATTGTTTGCCTTCCCTGGTAGATTCCTTCTGTTGGGGTTCATGGAGCTGTAGCCCATATTATCTCTTTCTAGAATGCCCTTCAAAACATTTTGGAGTGCTGGTTTGGTGGTTATAGTTTCTTCAGATATTCTTTGTCATGAAAGTATTTAATTTCTCCATCAGTTTTGAAAGACGATTTTGCAGGGTACCTCGATCTGGGCTGAAAGTTGTTTTCCTTTAGAACTTGGAATACTTCACTCCAAGCTCTCCTTGACTTGAGAATTTGTGCTGATAAGTCAGCTGTGACTCTGATGGGCTTTTTTAAAATAGGTGATTTGTTTCCTTTCCCTAATGGCTTTTAAGATTCTATTCTTGTGTCAAATTTCTGGAATGTTAACTATGATATGCCTGGCTGTAGATTTTTTTGATCATGGCTAATTAGAGTTCTATATGCCTCACTTATCTGTGTGACAAATTCTTTTTCTCTACCAGGGAAGTTTTCTTCTATGATGTCAGTGAACATTTTTTAATCATTTGTGGTAACTCCTGCTTTTTCAGTGACTCCAATCAATCTTAAATTATTCTTCTTTGTCTCATCTAGCCACTGCTGGATTGTTTTTTCATGGTCCCTTGCTATTTTTGAGGACTCTTTCCTTTCCTGGTCACTAATTGTAAGGCTGTCTTAAATATCTGAGATCCTGTCCTCACACTGGCCTAGTCTACTTTTATTCTCCTGGATATCTGCTTGAATCTACTTTATAGATTCCATTTCTTTCTTATGCTGAGCATTCATTGCTTGCCTAATTTTCTTAAGTTCATCTATTTTTTTGTCTGTATCTGCTCAAGTGTCACTAAGCAAGCTCTTTACTTTGGACACCATCTCTGTAGTTATCTGAGAGATTCTTTCTGATTTGATTTTTTCCAGAGCCTCTTTCAATTACTTTGTTGTTACTATTTCAGAGAGGTCTGGTGGGTTGCTTTTGGTTTGCTCTACCTCATTGTCCCCTGGGTTTTTCTTTGGTGAACTCCATGTCTGAGGTTGCATTTTGTTTATGTGTCATCTCATTTTATTTTTTTTAGTTTAATTCCTGGGGTGATGCTTATAAATCGCCTACCATGAGTTGCTTTACTGCTAGTATTTAGGACCCTTAGGTAATGACTACTTCTCTGAAGTATCTTCTAGGTGTAGCTATGTTTTGGGTTTTGAGTCTGTTGGAAGATCTTATCTCTTCAATTTGTTGGCGATTAAAAGCTGTTGCTTGTTTGGTCCAGTCCCTGGTTCTTTGGCACTGTATTTTCTGTGACCCTTAGTCAATCTCAGTCATGGAATACCAGGACCAACAGCTGTTTAGAACAATTATGTCAATATTGGTTATAGTGGTTCCAATAGCATCAAACACAGCCTAGAAAATGATAAACTGAGCTAACCATTAATTTTCCACTTTTATCTGTATGAACTAGATTTATGGTTCTATAGCAAAATCTAAAGCTAACCAGAAAATTATATGCAGTACACAAGTCCTTAATATGTCAATTTTGCCCTCAGGGGTTAATAATTTAAAATGGGTTAGAAAGAAAATAGAGAAGTGGAAGAATAGGAAGAGATTAGCAGTAAGATTGGGGGATAAAGGGGGATCATACTAACTTTGGGAAACTGGTGCAGAAGACTGGAGGGAAAGAGAGATGGAAGAGGTAAAAGGAAGAACAGAACAGAACAGAACCACACTCATAAAGAGACAAGGAGCCATGTTCACACTCATATAAAAACAAGATCATATAATAAAGGAGAAAAAAAACAAAGCACATGAAAACAAAAAACAGAAACAAACCCACCACCATGACAGAGAAAAAAATAAAGAGTTCACTTCCAGAGTTCTCTGGTTTCACTAGTAGACAACCTGTAGAGACAGAGTCCTGATCCCTGAAGACCTATCCCAGCAAGCCACCAGTAGCTTTTTGATGGGGTAGTGGATTATCTCAGGGAGCCTGCACTTTCTCCAGGCTCATTGGACTCACCACTATTCAAACAACTTCCACAGGTCTGAGCCCAGCTGGGAGCCACTAGATGGGGCTGACAGCAGGAAGCAGTTCTGAGTTCTGAGCTAAGCCAGCCATCTCCTAGATGACTCCAGGCCAATAGTTTTCTCCCATGAGAGGACTGAGCCCTCAGCACTCACCACCAACCAGTGCAGTCCTTCATATCCACTGTTCCTTTCCACGGCTGTATCTTTCCACAGAGTCTTCCAGAGTTTCCAGCCATCACCATGCATCCACAGTTACAAACCACTCCTCTCACACAGTGATTCCCATGTCAGGGAGAAGGTGCTGCCAGTTACCTCCTTCTTCATCACTGAGGTTTATCTCTTCACTCTGTCTGTGGGCTTCAATTTGCACTTCAGATTTTTCTTGGGTTCTGGGGACCCACTTTCCCTCCTTCTTGTCTTTCTCACATTGCTATATTCCAGCATCTGAATGGCAACTCTCAGAGAAGCTCTTCCTTTGCTGCTTAGCACTCCACCATCTTGGTCTCTCCTGAAGATATATATTATTTTTAAAAAATTCTGAAACCGAAGGTATCAATAAATAAAATAAAAACTATAATAGAAAGATTCAACAACAGACTAGGTCAAGAAGAAAATTTTTCTTAACCTGAAGACAGGTCTTTTTAATTAGTATAGTCAAAAGGGAAAAGGCAAAAAGAATAAAAAGGTGAAGAAAGCTACAGGAACTTGCAGGGTATCAGTAAATGAAGAAATACATTTAAGTATTTTAGGGGAAAAGAGACAAAGAAAGGCACTGAAATACTATATAATAAAACAATAGCTAAAACTTCTCAAATTGTGAAAGATATGGACATACAGATCTATGACATTCGAATGACCACAATTAAGCTTCAACCCAAAGAAGTCTTCTCTGAGCCACATTACAGTCAAGCTATCAAAATTCAAAGACAAAGAGAAAAACAAAAGTAGAAGAGAACATCAAGTCACATGTCAAGGAATTCTCATTAGACAAACAGCTAAGTTCTCAACAGAAATTTTGCAGACAAGGAGTGGGTGATATATTCAGAGTAATAAAATAAACCTGCCAATCAGAAACACTATATCCACCAAAGCTATACTTCAACAATGAAAGAGAAATAAAATCCTTTCCAGATCAGCAAAAGTTAAAGGAATTCATCTCTATTAGATTAGTCTTATGAGAAATGTTTAATAGAACACTGCGACTGGAAAATGAGGATAATACTTACTGGCTTAAATATATTCGTTTTTTGTTTTTGTTTTTGTTTTTTTTGCGGCACCGGGGATTGAACTCACAACCTCGCGCCTGCCAGGGCAGGCGCTTAAGGCACTGAGCCAAACTCCCGGCCCTGGTTTTTTGAGGCAGGGTCGCACTATGTAGCTCAGGCCGGTCTTACACTCACGTTGTAGCCCAAGCCGGCCTCGAACTCACAACGCTTCTCCTACCTCAGCCTCCCGAGTGCTGGGATTAAAGGCGTGCGCCACCACGCCCGGCTCACTTATATTCTTAATAGTCTGGTATTGGCTGGATGTGGTGGTGCACTCCTTTAATCCCAGCACTCGGGAGACCGAGGCAAGAGGATCATTGCAAGTTCGAGACTAGCCTGGGCTACAAAGTGAGTTCAAATCCAGCCTGAACTGCATAGCAAGACCCTGTCTCAAAAAAAAATAGTCCAGTACTATAATAGCTGTATGTAATTCTTCTAATCTCTAGTTTTAAAAAAAAAAATTGAAACTCAAAAAGGTCAATAATACCATTTGTATTGGGTGATACTATGTACCCCCAAGTCCTCATATACTTTTGATGGGGCTGAGTCTGTTACTTGTGATCAGTTTGTTGTCTAGTGCTGGGATTGGTGATGTGAGTGCTGCACCCGACCAGGGGTAAAGGGAGGCGGGTCTTCCCCTCTCTTGTTCTTTTGCCCCCTCACTGTCTCTCACCAGCACACCTGGCTGTTTTGGCAGCTGCCATGAATGGCTGTCCCACCATGCCACACTGCCTTGGAGCCAACTAAGTATGGACTGAAACTCCCAAGAAACTGTAAGAAATAAATCTTTCCTTCCCTAATTTTGGGCACCAGGTATTTTGTCTCAGCAACGAGTGAAAAACGACTAAGACACCATTGCTACCATAAGTTGTTAAGGAACACACAACACAAAAATATGTAAATTAGGGCAAGGAAGATACAAATGGGGAGTCTAGAGTACTGTCATATAAACTCTTATAACAGTAATATTTTTGTAGAAGTCCGTTTGAACCACAAAGAAACAATGTTCAGCAAAAACACAAATGAGGCGCAACTCATTCAGGATCCCTCCTATCTCCCAGGAGTTACTCCTATTCTCCATTCCTGTTCCCCATTCCTTTTCCCCAATAAATTTTCCTACTCTTAAAAAAAAACAGAGGGGGCTCCGCCACCCCGGAGGAGAACGAGAACCGGTCCAACCGGACCGCAACGCGCCGGCGCCACGCGGCGCCAGCTTGCATCAAGGGAGATCTGATCCGCCTTCCGGGGATGGGGGCTCCGCCACCCCGGAGGAGAACCAGAACCGGTCCAACCGGACCGCAACGCGCCGGCGCCACGCGGCGCCAGCTTGCATCAAGGGAGATATGATCCGCCTTCTGGGGATGGGGGCTCCGCCACCCCGGAGGAGAACCAGAACCAGTCCAACCGGACCGCAACGCGCCGGCGCCATGCGGCGCCAGCTTGCATCAAGGGAGATATGATCCGCCTTCCGGGGATGGGGGCTCCGCCACCCCAGAGGAGAACCAGAACCGGTCCAACCGGACCGCAACTTGCTGGGACCGTGAGGCACCGGCGCGCGGGCTCAGAATCAAGGACATCCCCCACCCCCCCACCCCCGTAAGCAAGCTGCTGGCTCTGAGGTCTGGCTAAATTGATGGCAACTAAGGTACATAAAGCAACTAGACACTAGTGTTTTTTCATAGATTTTGCAGGCCCCTGAACGGCACCCTGAATGTCTCTTTGTATGATAACAGTAGGCAATGTTGCAGACACGGGGGATTCTCTTCTGTCTGATCTTCGAGGCCCAATGTGGTTCTCACCATTTTGTTTTACTCTGATCGTTATTATTTTTCTCTTTTTTTTCCTTTATTTTACATTCTGTTTTTATTGATTTTGTATCGTTTTGTTTTTGTTTCAATCCTACTACATCTGTTGGAATGGTCAGCTAATTTGAAGATAGCAAGGTATGTTATAGTAGCTATTGTACTCATATTATTGGTCTTCAAAGTTCTGTACCACTCCTACTGCTTTGTTTT
>RJWM01019871.1:0-38173 GCA_004363535.1 Dasyprocta punctata | reverse complement strand
AATCGCAGCGGACTTCTCAAAAAAAAAAAAAAACCTCAAATCAAGGAGAGCTTGGAGTGTTGTAATTCAAGCCCTGAAAGGAAACAACCTCCAACCTACATTGATGAACCCTGAAAAACTATCTTTCAAGATCAATGGAAAAATAAGGTACTTCCATGACAATGGTCAATGGAAGAAATTCATGATCAACAAAACAGCTCTCCAAAATGCTGTAAAAAGATATTTTAGAAAGAGAATATGAAGACTACAATTACTAGAACACCAACAGAAAGAAGCCACCAGGCAAGGCACGCAATTAAATAGGAAAAGAGAGGGAACTGACAACAGGAAATAATATGAGAAGGATAAGCCAACATATTTCAATCATAACCATCAATGTAAATGGTCTCAATTCAATTTTTCCAACACCACATATTAAAAAGGCTGTCCTTCTTCCAGTGAACATGTTTGAACCTCTTGTCAAAAATAAAGTGGCTGAGTGTGTTTGCAGTTGCATCTGTATCCTCTGTTTTGTTGTATTGAGCCTCAAGTCTGTAATTTGCCAGTATCATGCTGACATTATTGTAGCAACTTTGTAGTATAATTTCAAATCTGGAATTGTGATACCTCCTGCCTTGCCTTTTTTATCCAGGGCTGTTGTTGCTATTCCAGGTCTTTTATGGTTCCATATGAATTTTAGGCATGTTTTCCCTAGATCTGCGAGGTATGCTAATGGTATTTTGATGGGTAGTGCATTAAATTCGTATAACAGTTTTGGGAGTATGGCCATTTTCACAATGCTGTTTCTTCCTATCCATGAGCAAGGGATATCTTTCCATTTTTTGAATTCTTCAATTTCTTTTTTCAGAGTACTGTAATTTTCAATGTATAAATCTTTTTCTTCATTTGTTAGATTGATTCCTAAGTATTTCATTTTTTTATGTTACTATGAAAGGTGTGCCTTCCCTAATTTCTCTCTCAGTGAGTTTGTTGTTTGTGTACAGGAATGCCGTTGATTTTTGAGTATTGACTTTGTACCCAGCTACACGGCTGAATTTCCTTATTAGGTCTAGAAGTCTGTTGGTGGAATTTTTGGGGTCTTTTATGTAGAGTACCATGTCATCTGTGAATAATAATAATTTAAATTATTTCTTTCCTATCTTTAGTCCTTTTGTCACTATTTTCTAGTTGTTCTGGCTAATGCTTCCAGAACTACATGGAATAGGAGTTGTGATAGTGCACATCCTTGTCGTGTTCCTGATTTTAGAGTGAAAGCTGTCAGTTTTTGCCTGTTTAGTATGAAGTTGACTGTCATTTTGTCATAGATGGCTTTTATTAGACTGTGGTAAGTACCATCTATTCTGATTTTCTCTAGTGTTTTTACCATGAATGAGTGTTGGACTTTATCAAAAGCTTTTTCTGTATCTATTGTGATGATTTTGTGATTTTCATCTTTCACTCTGCTAATGTGCATTACAGTTATTGATTTGTGTATGTTATATCATCCCTGCATTCCTGAGATGAATTCCACTTGGTTGTGGTGTATAATCTTTTTAATGATTTGCTGCAATTCTATTTGTTAGTATTTTATTGAGAATTTTTGCATCTATGTTCATTAGAGATATTGGCCTGTAATTTTCTTTTTTGTTTGATATTTTCTCTGGTTTTGGTATAAGGGTGATATTTGCCTCCCAGAATGAATTAGGGAGAAGTATTTCCCTTTTGATTTCATTAAAGAGTTTGAGGAGTATTGGTATTAAATCACCTCTAAATTTCTTGCAGAATTCAGCTGTGAATCCATCAGGACATGGACTTTTTTGTGTTGCTGAATTTTTAATTACATTTTTAATTTCATTAACTGATATTGGGTTGTTCAGAAGTTATATATCATCTTTATCCAACTTTGGTAATTCATATGCTTCTAGGAATCTGTCCATTTTTTATGTTTTCGATCCTATGAGAGTAAATGTTTTCAATACAGGTATTGAAGATCTTCTGTGTTTTCACAGGGTCTGCAGTGATTTCATCCTTTCCATCCCTTATTGCATGAGTTTAAGTTGTTTCTTTCCTTTTTTTTGATAAGGTTTGTTAGGGGTTATCTATTTTATTTATTCTGTCAAATAACCAAATTTTCAATTCATTAATGCTTCCTAATGTTTTCTTGGTCTCCATTGCTGAAACTCTTTCATGAAATTGAAAGTAAAGCAGTACTCCCAAATGCTTTCCTGGAAGCAAGAATTACCCTGATACAAAAAATAGAGTAGGACTGAGTCAAAAAAGAAAATTAGAAGGCAAACTCCCTAATTAACATGGAAAGAAAAATTCTTCCTAAGATCCTGACAAACGGAATGCAGCAAATCATCAAGATTATATTTCGTGACCAAATGGGATTCATCCAGTCGACACACAGATGGTTCAACATACAGAAACCAATAAATGTAACACACCATATCAACAGAGTCAAAAACAAAAATAGTACGATCATTTCAACAGATGCAGAAAAAGCATTGTTAATATACAATATCTATTTGTGATAAAAGCCCTTCAAACACTGGAATACATGGTCTCTACTTCAATCAGATAAAAACCATCTATCCTAAACCAGCAAGCAACATCATATTAAATGGTAAAAATCTGAAAACTTTCACTCTAAAAACAGAAACAAGACATCAGTATCCACCACCACCAGACCTATTCAATGTAGCTATGGAAACATTAGACAGAGCAGTTGGACAAGAAAATGAAACTAAATGAATAAAGACAGAAAAGGAAAAAGTTATATTATTAATATTTGCAGGTGATATGATACTCTACATATGAGATTCCAAAAACTTCACTAAAAAATTTAAAGATTTAGTAAGAAAATATACTAGTGTAGGTGGAAAAAAAATAAGCACTGAAAAATCAATAGCACAGCCATACACAATTGAAAAAGTGACTCAGAGAGAAATTACAGAAACCACAACTTTCACAAAACCATCCAGAAATTAGATACTCATGATTCAATCTAAAAAACGGAGTAAAAGATCTCTACACTGAAAATTATAGTACTCTGTAAAAGGAGGTGTAAGAGGATATGTGAAAATTGAACTACATTTCTTGTTCATTGATAGGAAGAACAGTGAAAATAGATATATTCCAAAAATTGTTATACAGATTTAATGCAATCGCAATTCAGATACAATTTGCATACTTCAAAGAACTAGAGAAAACATTCCTAAAATTCATTTAGAACTAGAGGATAACAAAAAGAGCAAGAACAATAATGGGCAACAAAGGCAAGACAGTCAAAACAATCCCTGACTTGAAGTTATAATGCAAATCTACTGTGATTAAAAAAGAGCATGTTATTGGAAAAAAAAAAGACCAAGATGAAAGGAACAGACTATAAAATGCAAAAACAACTCCAAACACACGCAACCACCTTATTTTTGACAAGGTGGCCAAACATGTTCACTTGAAAAATGATAGCCTCTTTAATAAATGGTGCTGGAGAAACTGCCTTCTCACACGCTGAAGACTGAAACTAGTCCCATGTCTATCATTATTCTGTAAATGAAAATCAAAATAGATGAAACATCTAAATACTAAATGAGAAACATTAAATCTGCTGGAAGACAGAATAGGCAGAACTCCTGAAGACATATGTGAAGGCAGAGATTTTATGAAGAAAATCCCAACTGCTCAGGAAACACTGCAAAGAATCAATAACTGATTTTGTATAATATTGAAAAGCATTTTCACAGCAAAAAAAATCAACAACAGGGTGGAAAGGCAACACACAGTGTGGAAAAATTTCTTAGCCATTTGTCCCTCAGACAAAAGACTTATATCTAGAATATATAAAGAATTTTTAAAAAACCAATTTAAATAACCAATCCATAAATGAGCATCTGAAAATACACACTTCACAGGGGAAGAAATAAATATGGAAAATGAGCATATTAAAATTATTCAGCATCACCAGTCATTAGGGATATGCAAGTGAGGCAATGTGGGGATTCATTCTCACTCCAGAAAGAATGCCTGTTATAAAAAATTAAATCAACAACAAATGCTGGATGGGTGTGGGGGGAAGGGACACTTCTCCATCATTGGTGGGAGTGTAGAGTGGTGCAACCACTGTGGAAATTAGATTTTTCAAAAGAAAAGAATTAGAGGTCCCATTTGATCCAGCTATTCCTCTTGTGGGTATTTTCCCCGAAGAATTAAAAGCAGCGTACCACATACATATACGCACACCCATATTTATAGAAGCACAGTTTGCAATAGCTAAAAGTTGGAAACAATGCAATCACCCACTGTGGACATCAATCTGGAAATTCTTTAAAGAACTATAATTAGAAATTTAATATACTCAAGCTCTTCCTCTTTAAGGCACCCTCCCCCAAAAACTAAAAGCACCATACTACAGCAATACATGCAAACCAATATATACAGCAGCATATTTCATAATAGATAAATCCTGGAAACATCCTGTATATCCATCAACAGATGATAGGATAAAGAAAATGCAAAATGTATACATAATATGAATTGTCTGTAAAGTACAAATTTGAGACATATGTAAGAAAATGCATGTAACAGGAAAATATAATATTGAATGAAATAAATCAGATACACCAATTTAAATATCATGTACTCATTTGAGTAAGGCAATGTATAAGCAAAGAATGCATTATAGAATGGATTGAAGGACATAGATCTCTTGCCAGTGAGAAAAGGTCCAAGATGATGTGAGTGAGAAAAGAGGGAGAGCAAAATGGCAAATTAATAGATTAAAGACATGCCACATGCACTAACATAATAATCTAAATGAAAATAAACATTATATGTAATAATTATGAGGCAAATTCAGTAATATCAAGAAGAATGAAAATGGGGAAAGGTGATCTAGAAAAAGAAAGAGGGAGGTGGGGGTACAAAGTAAAAGGGATAAAAAAGAATCAAGTTGTATTATGTACATTGATCCACTCCCCAAGATGACTGTAAGTTGCATGTATTGCAAATATATACTAATAAAAAAGTATCCTATCATCTGAAAATAAGGATAGTTTGATTTCCTTTCATATTCAAACTATTGTTTTCTCTTGTCAGTCTGTTCTGTTTTAAAAAGTATATTAAACAGGAGTAATGAAAGAGGACACCATTCTTTTGTACCTGGTTTTAAGGTATTCCTTTCAATGTTTCCCATTGATAAAGCTATTCCTCTTGTGGGTATTTTCCCTGTAGGTGTATCAAATTGGCACTCTAATTCCCATCTTTTGAAAAATCTACACACTGATTTCCACAGTGGTTGCACCACTCCAACCAAGAATGTAGATGGGTGCCATTTTCACTGAAACCATGCTAGTGTTATATTATTTTTTGATTTTTTTGATAATTGCCATTTTTATGGTGTCAGGTGGAATCTATTATTGTTTTAATGTGCATTTCTTCATTAGCTGGAAATGTGTAATATATTTCTTATATTTATTGACCATTTGTACTTCTTGTTTTGAGAACTGTCCGTTAATTTCACTTGCCCATTTCTGCTTCAGTCTTCCACTTTAGGTGGTCTAAAATGGGGGTGTTTAGATTTTGGTGCTGTGCTGAGGAATAGATGGCAAATGTTTTCTTCATTGTCTAGGTAATCTCTTCACTCTGCCAATTGATTCCTTTGCTTTTTAGTTTGATGTGCTAACACTTTTTTACTTTGATGTAATCCTATTCATTAATTTATGTGTTATTTCTAGTATATTTGCAGTTCTGTTTAGAAAATCCTTTCGTATGACTATGACTTCAAGCATTTTATGTATTTTGCCTTACAGTGGTTTCAATGTTTATATCTTTGACCCATTTTCATCCTAGTTTAGTGCATGGTGAGAGATACAGGTTCAGTTTCCATCCTTTACAAACAGATACCACTCTTTAGCACCAGTGTTTGAGTAGGCTTTCCTTCCATGTGTGGTTTTGGACCCTTGTCAAATATTAAAAACCTGAATATGTCTAATAATGTTTTGGAATAATATATTCTGTTCAATGGATCCATCTATCTGCCTTTACCCCAGTACCATGACATTTTTATTACTGTTACTTTGTAGTACAACTTGAAATAAGGTAATGTGATTTCTCCTGTTGTGCTCTTGTTGTCCATGACTGCTTTTGCCATTCCGGGTCTCTTCTGGTTCAATGGGAACTTTAAGATTGTTTTCTCTAGGTCTGTGAACTATGTTGTTGGTATTTTGATTGAGACTTGATTGAATCTTCATAATAGTTTTGGGAGTGAGGCTATTTTAACAATCTTGATTCTGCTTACCCTGGAGAAGGTGACCTCTTTTCATTTTCTGATGTCCTATTCAACTTCTTTTTTCAGAACACTGTAGTTTTCTTTGTAAAAGTTTTTCACTTCCTAGTTTATAATATTTAATTTTTCTTCTTAGTGTGACTGGGATTGCTTTCATAATTCCCTTCTGATAGAATTCATTATTGGTGTATACAAATTCTATTGATTTGTGTATTGCTTTTGTATGCTGCTACATTGCTGAAATTGTTATTAATTCTAAGAATTTCTTTGGAAATACTTTGTTTCTCCTATGTAGAGTATAATGTCATCTGCAGATAATAATTTGAGTTACTATTTTACTATATTTATCTCCTTTATTTATTTCTCTTTCCTGATTGCTCAGGCTTAATGGTTCAAGGACTATCTTGAATAAAAATGGTGAGAGTGGCCATGCCTGTCTTGTTCTTGATTTCAGATTGAATGCTTTTACCTTTTTCTCATTTAATAGGAAGTTGATTTTTTAATGAATAACTTTTATCAAGTTCAGATATTATCTTTCCGTGCCTATTTTCTTCAGGGTTCTTATTACGAATGGGATTTTTCTACATCTGCAGATATGATCTTGTGGATTTTGACCTTGCTTCTGTTTACAAAATAGATTACATTTGATTTGCATATGTTGAATCATCCTTGCATCTCTGGGTTGCTGTATGATCCTTTTGATAACATTCTGCATTTTGTTATCCTGTTGAGGATTTTGGTTCGTCTATTCATTAGGGCTTGTAATTTTATTTTCTAATTGAGTCTTTATCTACTTTTGGAATTAGAATGATACTTGATTCCATAAATGAATTTGAAAGCATTCACTCCCTCAATGATGGTGTTATAGAGGTCAGCAGTGAATCCATCAGATCCTAGGCATTTTTTACTTAATTTTTTTATTACTGCCTCAATTTCATAGCTTATTATTGAACTGCTCAGGATTTCTGTGTGTTATTGTGGTAGATTTTGTAATTTTATGAGACTAGGAATCTGGACACTTATTCAAAAGTATCCAGTTTAACAGAATACAATTTTTCATAGTAGTTATTATAATCTGAATTTTTACACTGTTATGATTTTTCTTTTCCATTGCATTGATGAGTCTTTTCTCTTTTTTTCTTGATAGGTTTTCCTAAGGTTTTATCTTTTTGTTCTTTTTTTAAACAACCAACTAGTAGATTTATTGATTTTTATGTAATTTTAAAGTCAAATTTAATTCATGTCTACTCTAATCTTTAGGATGTCCCTCTTTAAATTAGGTTTGGGCCTGGATTGTTACTTAAGGTTACTCATAATATTAATTGTTTAAGGACATTGCTTTCTTAATGTAAGCTTTGATTTCAAAAAATGTCCCTTTTAAGTCTGCTTTCTTCATGTCACAGAGATTCTGGTGAGTTTTCCAGGCATTGTCACTAAATTCTGATATTTTAAAAAATTTCTTCCTTGATTTCTTCTGTAAATAAGTGCTTGTTTAGGATTGTGTCATTAATTTCCTGGCTGCTTCTAAATTTTCCATGATTTCTTCCTTCTTTGATTTCTAATTTCATTGCACATTGGTCTGACAGTATATATTGGGTGATATTTATTCTTTTATATATATTTAAGCAGGTTTTGTGGACTACCGTGTGATATACTTTAGAGAAAGTAGGTGTGTGATGTAGAAAATAATGTGTACTCCTTTGTAGTATTGTGGAATTCTCTGTAGCTATTAATTCCATATTTCAAGAGTGTGATGTAAATATGGTATTTCTTTAGTGATTTTTGACAAGTTAGATTTAGTTCTGCTATTTCCTTGTTGATTTTCTGTCTAGTTGATCTGTCTCTTTGTGTCAATGGCATGTTACAGTCTCCCATTATAATTGTGTTATTGCTTATTTGATCTTCATTTCTATTAATATTTGTTTTAGAGAGCTTGGTGTTCCTGTATTTGGTGCATACACATTTAAGGTTGTTATCTCTTCCTCCTGAAGTGTTGCCCTAATTAGCATATAGTGACTTCTTTATCCTTTTGATCATTCTTGATTTGAAGATCACATTGTCTACAAACAGAAGAGCTACCCCTCCTTTTATGGGGGGGAGGTTCCTGTTGCATGAAGTATTGTTTTCTGTCCTTTGGCTTTCAGTCTTTGAATTTCCTTTTGGGTTAGATGAGTCTCTTGTATATAGCATATGGTTGGATGTTGTTTCTTGATCAATTCTGCCAGTCTCTTTCTTTTAACTGGTGAATTGAGGCCATTTACATTAATAGTTATAACTGATATATATTGGCTTATTTTTGTCATGTTATCTTTCTGCTGTTGGTTCTTTACCTTCCCTCTCTGTTTAATTGTTTGCCTTGCTTAGTGATTTTATTCTGTTGTTGTTCTTGAAGTCATAGTTATTTTCAAGTCTATCTAGAATATCTTTCAGTGTTCTTTGCAGGGTTGGTTTGGTGGTCATGAAGTTCTTCATCTGTTCTTTGTCATGGAAGTATCTTATTTCTCCATCAATTTTGAAGGACAGTTTTGCAAGGTAAATCAATCTGGGTTGTAAGTCGTTTTCCTTTAGGATTTGAAATATTTCATGCACTTCTTGATTTCATTGCTTGTGTGAAGTCTGCTGTGATTCTGTTGGACTTTCCTTTATAGGTGATCTGTCTCTTTTCTCTAACACCTTTCAATATTTTGTTCTTATGTTGAATTTCTTGGATGTTGATTATTTTGCCTGAGTATAGATTTATTTTGGTAATAACTAATTGGAGTTCTATGTGCTTCACTCACCTGTATGTCAGTTTCCTCTCCCATGTTTGGGAAATTTTCTGCTGTTTCTTCTGTAAATAGTCTTTTTATATTATTTGTGCTGTCACCTTCTTTTTCATTTATACCCATCAATCTTATATTGTCTTTCTTTGCATCATCTTGCAACTGTAGAATTGCTATTTCCTGATTGCTTGTTATTTTTAGAAGATCTTTCCTTTCCTGTTCTCTAGCCAAAATATTGTGGTTGATGTCTGAAAATCTATCTTCACATTCATTGAGGTGGTTTTGACAGCTTTGGATGGAATTTTTGATTTCCTGGGTATCTCTTTGAATCTGTTTCATGCATTCCATTTCTTTCTTATATTATCCATTCAAGGTTTCAATCTTTTTGCAATGTTCCTCATTTTTTTCAATTATGTCTTTAGGTGCATTCAGCACTTGTTTTATTATGTTTATCATTTCTACTATTACCTGGGAGATTATTTCTGATCTGAGTTCCTTTACAGCTTCATGGAGTTGTTTCTTTACTTCAGTTGCTATCATTTCAGAAGTTTCAGGTGTATGACTTACACCTTCTATATCTAATTGTTCTAGGCTTTTTTGGGATGGACTGGAGTTTTGAGATCACATTTTCTCTGTCATTTTGTCATTTTCTTTTATTCCCCTAGAGAAGTTGAATGCAAGGTTTTAGTTGAGGATATCTGTTCATTCTGGAGGGGTTTCCCAGCTGAAGGGGGTCATTAGGCAGGTCTTACCAGGTCCCCAGTGACAGTCAAAGTCTCCTTAAATGTAGAGAGTACAATGGGCAGGCTTTCTGCACACCCCACATGTTACTCTGAAGTTCCCTGGCTAACTGAGGTTGCTGGACAGGAGTCTACCAGGTTCTGAGCAGTGTACCAAGGATGAACATCTGGATGAAGTATACTGTGCAGGCCTTCAGCTCATGCCACAAGGCACACCAAAGTTCCCCAGCTGCATGGGGTTGCTGGGCAGGGCCCTACCACATTCCAAGCAGAGTGCTGAGCTTGCACGCCTGAGTTGAGTTCACTATACTGAGCTTTGACTAGTGCCACTCAGCACTAGAGGTTCCCTGCAAGCCAGGGTCACTGGGCAGGGCCCAAACAGGCCCTGAGAGACATACTGAAAGGTCCCTGGCTGACTGGGGATGCTAGGTGGGGCCCTATCAGGTTCTGAGAGAGGTGAGGAGCTTGCACAGCTGGTGGAGTTCACTGTCCAAGACTTTGGCTTCAGCACTCAGCACTAGAGGTTCCCTGCATCTCTGGGTCCCTGGACTGAGCCCAATCAGACCCCAAAGGATCTACCTAAAGGCCTCCAGCTGACTGGGGATGTTGGGTGGGGCCCTAACAAGTTCTGAGCGGAGTGCCGATCTTGCACAGCTAGGTGGAGTTTTTGCTGGTCTTTGTCTCATGCCACTCAACATCGGAGGTTCCGTGCAATTCCAGGCACATCTATATTTATAGAACAACAATTTGTAATAGCTGCATTGTGGAAACAACCCAAATGCCCATCAACTGATGAATGGATAGAAAGATGTGTTTTTTCCATAAAATGGAATATTTTACTTGGCTTAAAGAAGGATATATTTGAATAATTTGTCACCAAATGGATGGACCTTGAGACCATAATCTTAAGTTAGATATATCAAACACACATATGTAAATATCACATTATCTGTCTGGTGTGAGAATCTGAATGTATAAATAAAAATCAAAATGTAGAACAGATTTTGTGAAATTGGAAGAAATTGCTAAAAGGGAAAAGGGAACTTTTCATGTGGAAGGAAGGAAAAATAAAAAATGGAAAAAATTATAAAATGGAAACAAAGCTTCGTATGTAAGGAGGGGAATGGTTGAAGGGAGGGGAAGGCAATGGAAAAAAAAAAACCTTACCTAAGATATAATACATAAAGTTACAAGTTCCCTATGATGAATGTGATAATTATGTATGTCTAAATTGTACCAAAAAACTTAAAAATGCTATTTGCTATCAGATATGTGGCCTTTGAATAAGGATATGTGCTTGTGAATTTATTTTGTTGCCATAGATTTTGGATGTTCTGCAAGCCTCATTACCTTATATGTTGAAATGCTCTTATGCTTGAGAAAATCTTCTGCTGATATTTAACATGTTATTAATTACTTCTGTGTTATCTTCTATCTTTTCTCTAACTTTGCTTACCTTAGGTTGGTCTTTTTGGAGCATCTAGTAGCTGTTGGATGGTCTTTTCTTGCTTACTCTTTGTGGTTTCTCTGAGTATTTCTTCATAACGTGCCATTTCATTTTCTGTTGCAGACATTCTGTTCACATTGATCTTTTCTACAAATTATGAATTATATATATATATTTTACTTTAAGTATTTCTGTGTAATATCTTTCCAAGTATTCTGTATCTTGGTGAGTTCGTCATTTGTACTTTGAACTTTTATGGTCAACTTTTCCAATTTTTTATTTCCTCAGTAACCAGTTGGACATTGTTAGTGATATTTCCATGAACATTTTCTTCATTTTCTCTTTGAAGTAGTCTAGTTTCTTTATCTCTTGTATAATATTTTGGAATAGTTCCATTACCTAATATTTTATTGCTTTGTCATTTGTGCCCCCTTGTTCTGCCTTAGGACAGTTAAGAAACCTTGGGATTCTTCTGTTACCTTGCTTTCCCATATTCCTGTGTGTTTATCAATTTATTGTTTATGACCTTCAGAAAATCCTGATATTGGCAAAGAGAGAAAAGCAATTGTCAGCCATTCTTATGTTAATTTGGCTATAGTAGTAAATTTACTAGCAACAGTGGGATCAAAGGGGTCAGGGATATAGCTCAGTGGCATGGTGCATGCCTGGCAAGCATGAGATCCTGAATTCAATTCACAATTCCAAAAAAAAAATGGCATGAAACGTTAACTTGATATTCACAAACCATAGGAACCACAAATGAAAATTCCTTATTCAGAATAAAGAGGACTATGGTATTAGGCTGTTAGACTATCTGTACATTGACCTATAGTATTTAAGATCTCTCATTTCTGCTGTACGTAGGCAGCAGTGCCAGAGCTCAAATATACCACTTGACTAACTGCCTCCAGGACAACTCCTTCTGACAATTTCACCCCCCAAAATTGACTACCAAAAACAGAATACAAACTCTGTGATATTCCTGATCTGATCCAGAGGCTCACAGGATATTTTAGGAGATCCCTGTTTAGCTCTCCCACTCTACAAGTCTATCTCTCAAGGCTATCTCTCACCTGGTTTCTGGTGGAGTAACACTTCAGTACTAAACCATTATTCTCCTCCTGGATGTTGGTCTCTTCTTTGATCAGATTGGTCTGCTGATCATCACCTCTATTTCCCTGTGCTGTGGAGACCCCCAAAGCAGGGGAAATGTCAGCTAAGGATAGGATGCATGAAACCCCATGCTTCTTCCTAAGTATGGAGTGTCTAGTGAGGGGTTTGGTGGTCCATTATATAGAAGATTGACAAAACTTCACCACCAGATGCTTAAAGTTAGTAAACAAATTTTTCCAAATGGCAGCCTAAAATCTCAACATGCAAAAATAGTTTCTTGTACACCACCAATAAACCTAACAAGACATAATGTAGTAAAAAATACCATTGACAAACATTTTTAAAATCCCTTAAATATATAGAAATTAACCTAAACAGGAAAATGAAAGACTTCTACAAACAAACAAACAAAAAATTAGTAAAAAATATTATAGAGTTAAAAAGGGTATTAGAAAATACATTCCATGGTGCTAGATACACATGATAGGTTTTTGGAAGAAAGATAACCACTTTAATAAATGTTACTGCAAAAATTGGCTTTCCACATGCTGAAAGCTAAAACTAGACACATGTCTATCAATATTTACTAAACTAAAGTCAGAATGGATCAAAGATGTATTTTTTTTACTTTAAATAAGATAAAACCAAGGAAAGTAAAATGTAATAAAACCAATCAAAACAAGCCATCGTAAGTGATACAGGATTTCAAAACAATACAAAATCAACAATAGTTATCATAATGCCTCTTGCTATCATCAAAATAGCTGCAGAGACCTTGAGACATAGTATAAATCAAGCAGAACAGAACAGAATAGAACAACAGAAACAAAACAATAAATACAATAAAGGACTTCAAAGCAGGAAAATAGTAAATCCAAAATGACTACCATAATATACCTTGCTATCTTTGAAATAGCTGCTCATGACATTGTATATAACAAAGTCAAACAAAACAAAACAGAACAAAATCCAACCCAACCAAACAATGAAAATGATACAGGACTTCAAAACAAGACAACAGGGAATTAACAATGGCTACTATCTTCAGAAGGAGATCCCTCCTAAGTGCCACACTGCATACCACTATCCTCTGAACAGATGATCAGACCACTGGCCCTAGATCTGCAAGGTCAGTGAAACACCAAAACACCACAAGGATCAAATTGCATTTCACCTCAGTAGATATCATTGCAGCCTGTGTTTCTCTAGATCAGCCAGTCACTTATGTGGGGGGGTGAGGGATTGGCTCTTCTTGTTTGCCAGACTGTATGCCAGAAAGTGCTGGGTTCTTGCTGTCCCCCTGCCAGTGGCAGCTCACACACGGTGCTGGTTCACAAGGAGGGCCTGCTTCTTGGTGAATCCTTGTTCTCTCCCCCTGCAGTCCACAAATGGTGCTGACTCATGAGGAAAGGCTTGGGTCTGGCTGTCCCCACCGCCAGCAGTGGCCCATGCATGGCCTTAAAATGAACATAATTTTTAAAATGATATATAGATTTCATATACTTAGAATAAAAATACCAGGAACGTATTTCACAAAACTAGTAAAATCAATGGTAAAATTTGTACGGGACCAGATGTTCGAAATTAATCAAGAAAAAAGAGCAAAGAAGAAGGCTTTATAATTCCAGATTTTAAATTATACTCTGAAAGTATAATAATAAAAACAGCAGGCACTGAAACAAACAAACCAAAAAAAAAAAAACCTATAGGCTAATGGAAAAGAAGGGAAGACACAGAACATATTTTTAACCATCTGAACTTTGAGAAAAGGGCTAGAGTAAAGACAGCCTCATTAACAATTGATGTGGGGAAAACAGATTATCCACATGCATAAGAATCAATGCAAATTCATATCTACTACCATGTACCAAAATTAAATCAATGATGTGAATTGAAGAACTTGATAGAAAAGCAGACAGATAAATTAGCTAAATCTCCTAAAAGATATAATAACAAAAACTGGTGAAGATTTAGACATGGCAAGAACCTCCTAATTAGGGACCTAATTGCCCAAGAAATAACACCAAGAATCAACATATAAGACTTTATCAAATTTAAACCATCTGCCCAGCAAAAGAAACAATCAAAAGAGTGAAGACACAAACTACATAATGGGAAAAACTTTGCCAGCTACTGTGAAGACAGAGGACGAATGTCTGTAATGTATAAAGAAATAAAATATAATAGACCTAAAATAAACAGGAAACCCAAGACAGCGATTGAAATAGATACTTTGATAAAGAAGAAGTACAAATTTCCAATAAATACATGAAACATAGTTTAGTATATTTGAAGAATTGCATGCTAATACTACACTGAGATTTTACTTGTAAGAATGGCTATGATCAAGCATTTGAAATGCACAAAAAACTTGAAAGGATGTATGCAATATGGAACACTTCTACAGTGTATTCAGGAAGGTAAATTCATAAAACCACTATGGAAATCAATATGGAGTTTCTGCAAAGATCTAAAAATAGAAATTGCATTTGACCTAATTATACCTCTTCTGATGTATCATCCCAAATGTGGTAGTCATAATATTCTGATACATGCCTCTCCGTGTATATTACATCACAATTTAAAATAGCTAAATTATGGAAACAGCCTATGTGCCCATTCATATATAAATGGATATAGAAAATTATATAGATAAATAGATATAGATATAGATAGATATTTGCCACAAAGAAATAAAATTTGAATCATTTATAGAAAAAAGGATGAGACTTCAGATCATAAGGTTAAGTGCAGACACAGAAAATTGGGTAGTATGTTGTTGCTCTTATATGAGAAATTCAAAATATAATTTAAGGATCTGGAGGAGGAGATCAAAGGATGGTAGAAATTGAATTAAAAATGATCAAAGTGTGATGTGTATATGTAGTAATTGCACCAAATGAATGTAATTATTGCTTAGCATAAACATGCTCTAATGAAAATTTTAAAAAGTAGTTCAGAGGTGGAAGAATCCTGCCTTATGATTTTTCATTTTATTCTAATAGTCCAGCAATTAAAACAATATTATAACAACATAAATACAGCTTTCTAGACCTGTTACAAAAGATGCCACTTGACATAATAAAAAGCCCAAAAGTAGATCATTGCATATGTGGCTGATTAATATTCAGGAATAACGCTAAAATACACAGTGGAGAATGAATAATCTTTTCTATAAATGGTATTTGAAAATCTAGAGGTTTGCAAGCAAAAAGATGGAAAGTTTTAAAAAATTGCATTCTCACAATATACTCAAATAAAATCAAACTGGACTAAACACTTAAATGTTAGAATTAAAACTGTTGAGTCCTAGAATTAAATAGAGGTAAAAATATCTCTATTTTATTTGATTTGTTATTGATTTTTTTTGGATATGATTCTACATGAGTAGGCAACAAAAGTAAAAAAATATAGATATGAAACTACATAAAGTTAAACTGGTTTACAGTATAGAGGAAATTAAGAAATTACAGATAGGAACCAGGAGCAGGGCCCCAGCACTATATGGTTAGGACTTGCCTGGGATTGCCCTGTGCTCCAGAGGCTCTGAACTTGCAGCCAGACACAAAGTCCTGGTGGTGCCACACTCCGGGGTGTGCTATGCCTAGCAGCCTGGGTCCAGGAGGTTCTGACCCTGACCCAGTAAGGTGGAGGGTCCAGCAACACACTCCGGGAGTGCATCCTCACTAGCTGCACAGAGGCTCGAACTCTACCCAGCCCAGCCCTCAGTGCAGTCCATCAGGGGAATGCCCAGCCAGCCTTACAGGGCACAGAGGTACTCAGCCCAGCCCAACCCAGAGCCCCGGAGCTCCTCATTAGGGAGTGGCCAGCATAGTTGCAGGGCTGGGGGCTTAGATAATTTGAACTTTGTGCATTAGAACACAAAGCGAGAGCTTTATTGTTCAGGGGTGCAGCCATTCTGCAGGTCCTAGAGGTTGCGAACCCTGCCCAACCAGGAGCAAGGCCTCAGCACTATATGCCAGGGACTCTCCTGGGCTTCCCTGTGCTCCAGAGGCTCTGAATTTCTTGCAGCCAGATGCAAGGTACTGGTGGTGTCACACTCCAGGGTGATCTACGCCTAGTCACCTAGGTCCCAGAGATGCCAAACTCCAACCAGCCAGGCTTAAGATACAGTGACACACATCAGGGCTGTGTCTCTGCTAGCCACCTGGGATGCAGGGGTTCTGAATGCTACACAGCCAGGTTCTAGGCCCCAGCAACAAGCTCCAGGGGTGTGACCCTGCTAGTTACAGGGAGGATACAAACTTTGTCCAGCCCAGCATCCCAGAGCAACCCAACAAAGTACATCAGGGGAACACATGGCCAGCCTCACAGATCACAGAAAACAAGGGTCCAGTGCCATAATCTGGAGCTGGGCCCTGTCTAGGCATGGGGATATTGGAGGATTGAAGCCCTACCCAGCACAGTGTTCCAGTGCAATTCATCAGGAGATTGCCTGCCAAGCCACACAGGTCCCAGAAGAAAATGACAAAATGAAAGACCAAGAGGCAGTCTCAATCCCCCAGCCCAGTGACAATAAACCCAAGAGACACTGAAATGGAAGACACTGGGAGTCACATGAGTGAACTTTCTGAAATGATAGCAAATGAAATAAAGAAACAACTGCATAAAGCTATAGAGAAACACAAAACAGAAAAAATCTCTCAACTAAAAAATAAAATGACAATCATTAGGAAAGAAATGCTGTGTGTATCTGAGAAGATCAAGATAATAGAAGAACATAAGAAAATGATGGAAACTTTGAATGAACAAAATAAGACACAAGTAGAATGCATGAAACATTCAAAGGGAAATACAGGAAATGAAAAATTCCATGAAATGTTGGCAAAACCGCTTCAATGAAGGTGAAGATAGAATCTCAGACCTTGAAGAGAGCATGGAAGCTTATGATCATGAAAGAAAAGATCTCTTAAAAATAATAAGGAACCAGGAAACTAAAATTCAACAGTTTCAAGATGAGGCCAAGAGAAATAACATAAGATTCATAGGCATCAATGAAAAAGCAGGGGTCAATACTAATGACCTGTGAAGACTATTCATAGAAACAATAGCAGAAAACTTTCCAAACATGGGAAGAGAATATGATATACAGATAAGTGAGGCATACAGAACCCCAATTAACCATAACCAAAATAAATCTTCACCCAGACATATAATAATTAGAGTATCAGAAATATAGCACAAGAACAAAATACTAAAAGCTGTCAGAGAAAAGAAACAGATCACCTATGAAGGAAAGCCTATCAAATTATGGCAGACTTCTCAACACAAACCTTTAAATCAAGAAGAGCTTGGAGTGAAGTATTTCAAATTCTGAAAGAAAACAACTTTCAACCCAGGTTGATGTATCCTGCAAAACTATCTTTAAAAATTGATGGAGAAATAAGATACTTCCAAGACAAAGAAATGTTGGAGACCACTGCGAAGTGGCTCTGAGCAGGATTTAAAATTAACTAATTGGCTTTTTATTTATCTGTGAGTGTGTCCTAGGCCTAGGCCCTTTGCCTGGTGATGGGAGCTGACTCATAGTAAGTAAAACTCTATGAATCACTGGTTCTGGCTGAGGCCTTTAGTGGCAGGTGGGGTCAGAGATACCTCAAAGGGCAAGATAAAGAAGACCACAGCTGATGACATCTTGGCTCTGCAATCAGTTATGTATATAGAGACTGTAGCTGCAGGCATCTTACTCAGCAGGCATCTAAGTCCCACCACAAATGCCATCATGGAGATAAGATAGTTCTCCTTTGGCTGGAATTTTTACTACTTGGAGATGACCTTGAAGTGACCCCCAAGGTCCTGCTCAGTTCTGACACCTCCCTCAGCATCCCCTCTCTTTGTCTGCTATGGAAAAAAATACGGATGGTCCAGAGAAGCTCTTTGTCTTAGACTTAATCATAGCTACAGGTCAAGAACTCTGTAAGGGCTTTGATCCTCCTGGAGCCCTAAAATCATACCACTTGTCTCATTTATTTAAGCTTTCACCATACACTCTTTTGGAAAATTAGGGGTGTAGGCAGGATTCCCGATAAAGAACAACTGAAGAAATTTATGGCCACAAAGCCAACATTACAAAGAGTACTGAAAGACACTCTAGAAAGAGACAAAGAAAGCTACAATCCTAAGAACAACAACAACAAAAAGGAAACCACTAAGCAGGGCAAACAACTAAAAAATTGTAGAAAACCAACAACAGACAGATATCATGACAGGGAAGAGTCAGTGCATATCAGTTGTATCAAGCAATGTAAATGGTCTCTACTCACCAATAAAAAGAAACAGACTGGCAGAGTGGGTTAAGAAACAAAATCCAACAATATGCTGTGTAAAACAAACATATTTAATTTAAAGGAAACTCACAGACTAAAAATTAAAGGCCAGAGAACAATACTCCATACAACAGGAACCCAGAAAAAAGCAGAGGTAGCTATTATGTTTGCGGACAATGCAAACTTCAAACCAAAAATGATTAAAAGAGATAAAGAAGGTCACTAGATATTTGTTAGAGGAAAACTTCAAGAGGAACAGATTACAATCCCAAATATATATGCACCGAGTATGGGAGCATCCAATCACGTAAGACAATTCTTAATAGACATGAAAAATCAAATAAACAATAATACAGCTATAACAGGGGACCTTAACACCCCACTGTCACAGAGAGATAGATCAATCAAACAAAAAATGAACAAAGAAATAACAGAACTGAATCAAACTTGTGAACAAATGTACTCAGTAGATGTATACTGAGTGTTTCACCCAACAAAATCAGAATATGCATTCTTCTCAGCTGCACATGGGTCATTCTCTAAAATAGATCATATACTGGTTCACAAAACATGCTTAAGTAAATGCAAAGGAACAGAAATAATTCCATGCATATTATCTGACCATTGCACAATAAAATTGGAAATTAATGGCAAAAAACCCCACAAGAACTCCATAAACACATGGAAATTATATAATACTCTCCTAAACAATCAGTGGGTCACAGAAGAAATTAAACAATATCTGCAACTGAATGAAAATACAAATACAAATTACCAGAATCTGTGGGACACAATGAAAGGAGTTTTCAGAGAGAAATTTATAGCACTAAACTCCCACATCAGAAAAATAGAAAGAACACAGAGAAAGAACCTAAAGCTGCACCTCAAACCTCAAGAAAAAGAAGAGCAAGTCAAGTCCAAAGCCCAAAAAGGGAGGAAATTATAAAGATCAGAGCAGAAATTAATTCAATTGAAACTAAGAAAACAATACAAGGAATTAATGAATTGAAGAGTTGGTTCTTTGAAAGAATAAATAAAATTGATAAACCCCTAGCCAACCTTACCAAAGAGAGGAAAGAAAAAACACAGATTCATGCAATAAAAAATGAAAAGGGTGAAGTAACTACAGACCCTGTGGAAATACAGAAGATCATCAACACCTGCTTCGAAAACCCTTACTCACAAAGATTCGATAACACAGAAGAAATGGACAGATTCCTAGAAACCTATGAATTACCAAAGCTGAAGCAAGATGTAAAACTGCTGAATAAGCTAATTTCAGCTAACAAAATTGAAAATGTAATCAGAACCTTACCAACAAAGAAAAGTCCAGGTTCTGATGGATTCACTGCTGAATTCTACAAGAAATTTAGGGAAGACTTAATACCAACACTCCTCAAACTCTTCACGGAAACTGAAAGGGAAGCAAGTCTGCCTAACTCATTCCTGGAAGCAAGTATTACCCTAATAGAAAAACCAGAGAAAGAACCAACCAAAAAACAAAATTATATACCAATCTTCCTAATCATCATAGATGCAAAAATTTTCAATAAAACACGGGCAAAAAGAATACAATAAATTATCAAGAAGATTATACACCATGATCAAGTGGGATTCATACCAGGAATTCATGGATGGTTCACCATAAGCAAACCAAAAAATGGTATTACACCATACCAACAGGGCCAAGGACAAGAATCACATAATCATCTCAATAGACACAGAAAAAACTTTCGACAAACTCCAACACTCATTCATGATAAAAAACCCTACGGAAAATTGGGATAAATGGTCTCTACCTCAACGTGATAAAAGCCATATATCATAAACCAACAGCCAACAACTTATTATATGGAGAAAAACTGAAATCTTTCAACCTAAAATCAAGAACAAGACAAGGATGTTCATTATCACCAATCCTATTCAATATGGTTCTGGAAATATTAGCCAGAGCAATTAGAAAAGTGAAAGAAATAAAAGGAATAAGGACAGGAAAAAAAGAAGTAAAATTACCATTATTTGCAGATGATATGATGCTCTATATAGAAGAACCCCAAAAATCCATTGAAAGATTTCTAAATGTAGTAACGAAATTCAGTAATGTTGTTGGATACAAGGTCAACATTTAAAAATTGATAGCATCCTTGTACACAAATACCAAATACAGTGAGAGAGAGATAAGGGAAACCACACCCTTCACTATAGCATCCAAAAAATTGAAATACTTAGGAATCAATGTGACAATGGAAGTAAAAGATCTATACAGTGAAAATTACACTACTCTGAAAAAGGAAATCGAAGAGGATTTCAGAAAATGGAAGGATATTCCCTATTCATGGATAGGAAGAACAAACATCGTGAAAATGGCCTTTCTCCCAAAATTATACAGATTTAATGCGATCCCAATCAAATAGCACTTGAATACCTCACAGAGCTAGAGAAATCATTCGTGAAATTCATCTGGAACCAGAAGAGACCTAGAAGAGCAAATGCAACTGTGGGCAACAAAGGTAAGGTAGGAGGCATCACAATCCCTGACTGGAAAATATTTTACAAAGTTACTGTGATAAAATCAGCATGGTGCTGGAATAAAAATAGACCTGAAGATCAATGGAATATATTAGAAGATACAACCACAACTACAAACACACTCAGCCACCTCATCATTGACAAAGGGGCCAAACATGTGTAATGGATGAAAGCTACTTTAACAAATCGTGCTTGAAATACTGGCTTTCCTAAAACTAGATCCATGTTTATCACCATGCACTAAAATAAAATCAAAATGAATAAAAATTTGAATATTAAAACAGAGACACTAAATTTGCAGGAAGACAAAGTAAGTAAAAATCTTGATAACATAGGAGTCGGCAGAGATTTTATGACCAAAGATCAAGCTGCACGGAAGATGCTTCCCAGAATCAACAACTTGGATCTCATCTTTTTAAAAAGTTTTTGCATGTCAAAAGAAATCTCCAACACAGTGAAAAGAAAACCCACGAATTGAGAAAATATCTTAGCCGACTGTCCCTCAGACTAAGGACTTATATCTAAAATATATAAAGAATTTTTAAAAATCAGTCCTCTAAAATTCAAGGACCCAATCCAAAAATTGGCATCTGAGATGAATACACACTTCTCAAAGGAAAAAATATTAATAAATGTATGGAAAAATGTTCAACATCAATGGTCATTTGGGAAATGCAAATTAAAACAGTACTGAGATTCCATCTCACTCCAGCAGGAATGGCCAAGATAAAAAAATCAACTAATAAGATATGCTGGAGGGGCTGTGGGGAAAAAGGAACTCTTCTCCCCTGATGGTGGGAGTGTAGACTGGTGCAACCACTGTGGAAAGCAGTGTGGAGATTCCTCAAGAAGCTAGGATTAGAGATCCCATTTGACCCAGCTCTCCTGCTTCTGGGCATTTTCCCAGAAGAAATGAAATAATCATACCACAGTGATAATTGTGCATCCATGTTTATAGCAACCCAATTTGTAATAGCAAAATCTTGGGAACAACCCAAGTGCCCATCAATCAAAGACTGGATAAAGAAGATATGGTGTTTTTATACAGTGGAGTACTACTCAGCTATCAAGAAAGATTGCATTGAGACTTTTATAATGGTCACGATTTGAGACCATACTCATAAGTGAGATAAATGAAACCCACACGTGTAAATACCGTATTGTCTTCCTAGTGTAAGAAACTGAAACAGTATATATGATCTAAAATCTACAATAAATACTGTGTAAGGGTAAGAAACTGCTCAAATAGCAAAAGTAATTGGCAAAGGGAAAAGGAGGGAAGAAGGAAGGGAAAAGGAAAATGACATAGATCTGTATATATGTATATGTAAGATAGCTAAAATGACTGTAGTTCTGAATGTATTAGTTATTGAAAAAGAACAATTAATAGTCATATGATTAGATCAATTTTACATGTCTATATCTGTTAATCTAAACAACCTTTCTGAAGGTAATGATATGCAATATTACAACTTTGTCAAATTCCTATCACCTCGTTTTGTAAACCTGTAATGTTACTGTTTCAGATTTGCTGTTGTCATTTGTTTGTCTCTTTTGTTTTTTGTCTTTCTTTTCTGTGTATTTTTTCTCTTAAATAAAAAAATTTCTGTATATCACATGCTTTCAAGTGAACTGCTTGTCAAGTAAAAGTCAAGTAGAGTTTTGGTAGCAATTTCATTGAATGAATGAGATAAAACTGTATATTACTTTATTTCCATTTTAATATATTTTCTCTCAGTTGATAAGCACAGGATTTTTTTATCATTTAAATCATTATTTTTCTTCAAAAATGTTTTGCAACTTGTATCGAGCAAGTGTTTTATCCTCTTTGCTAAATTACGACTATTTTTCACATTTTTTGTACTGGAGATCAAACTCATGACCTCACACTTGCCAGGCAGGCACTTGTGCCAATGAGCTAAATTCTCAACTCTTAAATTTTACTATTGATGTCATTATAAATACAAGTATTATGTTAATTTTTGATTGTTCACTGCCAATGCATAAGAGTAAACTTGATTTTTAGTAAAGGAGAGAAATAGAAATTATCACCAAAGATATAAAAAGTTTACAAAACCATTAGCCATCAAGAAAATGCAAATCAAATTACAACTAATTTGCATCTCACCTTAATTAAAATACAAATTATCAAGACAAAACCAACAGCATAATTAGTGATTACATAAAAAAGGAAAACTCATAGTCACTCACTAGAAATATTAATTAGGATATCTACTATGGAGAGCAATACGAAAGTTTCTTAAAAAATAAATGTGTAACTAACATATGTTCCATGTATCCCATTACGAGGTAATTTTCCTAATGAAATGAAACCAGCATACGAGAAAGATAGCTGCATGCCAAAATTCATTGCGGAACTATACATAATAGTTAAAATATCACACCAGCCTAGGTAATCATTAACAGATGAACAAATGAATAAAATGTGGTATATGCACAGAAGGAAGTATTTACAGGAGGTTGGTGTTGGGGATTGAACAGAGGACATTATGCATGTTAGGTGAACGCTTTTCCATTGAACTTCCTCCACAACACAATGGTGTATTATCCACTCAAATAGAGTAAAGGAATTCTGTCATTTTCTGAAAAAGTAATGGAATGAGATACTATTATGTTAAACTGAGCCAGACATGGAAAGCTAAGTAGCAAATGTCCTTATGCATGAAAATGAAAAAATATTAAACTGACAGAATAACAGTGATTACCAGTGATTTAGAATTATGCAGGGGAATAAAGGTGGAAAAGTGTTTCTTTCCTTATGTATTATAGAACTTTTACCCAGAAACTCATTAATATGTAGAATTAGCCAGGCATGGTGGCACATGCCTGTAATCTCAGCATTTGGAGGCTGAAGCAGGAGGATCACTGTGAGGTTGAGTCCAGCCTGGACTACATAAGTAAATTCAAAGCTAATCTGGACTACACAGTGAGGCCCTGCCTCAAAAACAAACAAAAAGCCCAAAATTTACAATTCAAACGTATTAATAAATACAAAATAAAACATTCTTGAATATTTAGGTTGTCTGTTGCAAAACTGTGTAATTTGTTTATTATTTATAGTTTGTGATTCTTTGGAATTTTTATATAAAATATCACAGAAATAGTTTTATTTCTTTCATTTTGATCTGAATGCTTTAAAAAAACTCAGTGGCCTACATGCACCAAAAAGAAATTCTAATAGAATTGTAAATAATGTAGAAAGAGGAGATAAATTTGTCCTGTACATTTGGGGGATAACTTTTATCATAAAAATCATTGCAAATGTTCCTTCATATAAGCAACTCTTTTTTATGATAAAAATGTTAGGGACTTCAGACTCATTCTATTTTAAACAATCTTATTTAGTAGCTAATATTAGATACCTCATTTTTCCATTGAGACAACCTAGGCAAAGAGATATTAAATATTTGCCTGAGGATATTATGTATCTTGACATGACCTAACAAGTCATCTTCTCTTTTCATAAGAAAAGTGAGGTTGTAAATATCATTAGTTTAACCACTCTATATCTATATAGAAAGCAACACATTTTACCTCATAAATACTGTATATGCAATTGCTAACTTTTTAAGAAAAATAAAATTTTAAGGAATCACACAACTTTAATTCATATCACTGGAATCAAAAATGAAAGTGTAAGTCACCAGAGTCTGCTGTCTCAATAAACCATGGGGTCTCATAATTTTTGACTGCAAAACATTTTTATACTCTTCAGAATTGCTCAAGAACATAAAATAACTTTTATATATTTGAGTTAAATAAGTAAGTAATATATACAAATTTTTAAGCATTCTTACATTTGCAGATTTAGCACATAAAATAACAGAATATACATATGTAAACTCAAAATATTTTATTAGTACGTGTTTGAAGTTCATACAATTGTCTCGTGGAGTGGTTACATGCACATACTAGTTTGTTTATTTAATCCCCTTACCCTTCTCAAATTCCCCTACCCGTTTTCATTCTTGTTAATAATATTAATCTGAACTCATATTATGATATATAATATTTGCATTAATTAAGGTTACTAGGTTCTTGTACATGGCATATCTTATTCTACTTAATTTCCCTTCCCCTTTTCCTCACCTCTTACTCTTCTTCTTTTAGACAACTCCCGAATCGCAAGAGATCCATTCTCTTATCCTCTTCTATACATCTTTTATTATTCTCATTGTGTGTACTTTGCCTCACTCAAATGAGAGATACCATATTGTATTTAGCTTGTTTGTCTGGCTTATCCCTCTCAATGTTATATTTTCCAGGTGCATCCATTTCCTCACAAATGTATCAAATTTTTCAATCTTTATAGCAGAGTAGTATTCCATTAAATATAGGGGCCATGTTTTCTTTATCCAATCACCTCTTCATGTGTATACAGGTCACTTTCAGAATTTAGCTATTAGAAATTGTGCTTCTATAAATATTGATATGCCATGTATTATTGTATTGTGATGAACTAAACATTTTTGGGAAGATATATGTCAGGGGGAGAACTGGATCATATGTAACTCTTAATTTCAGTTCTTTCTGAACTCTCCATACAGATTTCCATAGTATTCGTACTGTATTATTTTACATTCCCATCCACAATGAAGGAGGGTTCTCTTTTAACCACAGCCATGTTACCACTTGTTATTGTTTGATTTCTTACTGATTGCCACTCTTATCGGAGCAAGATGAAATCTTAATATTGCATAAATTTGCATTCCTATAATGACTAGAGATATGGAACATATATATATATATATATATATATATATATATATATATATATATATGTATATATAGGACATTTACCTTTTTTTCTCTGTGAAGTGTCTGCACATTTCTCTTGCCCATTTCTTGACCAGGTCTTTAATTTTAAGTGCTTTAATTTTTTGCTTTCTTTACATATTCTACATATTAGTCCTTTGAGGGGTAGCTGGCAAAGATTCATAATCACTTTTTAGGCTATTTCTTCACTCTGACTGATAGTTTTGCTATACAAAAGCATTTTAATCTGATATAATCCCATTTGTTCATTCTTGCTATTTCTTGTGCAATTGAGTTTCTGTTTAGAAAATCTTTTCTATACCTATGACTTCAAGTGTTTCACCAATTTATATTCCAGTATGTTTAATGTTTCTTATTTAATTTTTAGATCTTTGATCCATTTAGATTCTAATTTACTACATGGTGAGAGATAGGGGCTCATTTTAAATCTGCTACACACAGATAATCAGTTTTCTCAGCACCTCTTGTTGAATGGGCTATCTTTCCTCCAACATATTCTTTTGGCCCCTTTGTCTAATATCAAATAGTTGAATGTATCTGTGGAAGATACTTTACCCTTGATTCTGTTCCACTGATCTATGTATCTGTCTTTGTTCCAGCACTATGCTGTTTTTACCACATTGCATTACAGTATAACTTGCAGTCAGGTATTGCTATGCCTCCTGCTTTGCTCTTACTGTCCACACTTGCTTTTGCTGTTCTGAATCTCTTCTGGCTCCATATGAATTGTAGAACTATTTTCTATAGATCTGCAAAGTATGTTGTCGATATTTTGATTGGGACTGCATGGAATCTTTATAACTATTTTGTGAGTATGGCCATTTTGAAAATATTGGTTCTGCCTATCCAGAAGCAGAAGACATCTTTCAATTTTCTGTTGACATTTTTAATCTCCTTTTACAGAGTGTTGCAGTATTCTTTGTTGAGGTCTTTCATTTCTATGGTTAGGCTAATTTCTAAATATTACATTTTTAAAATACTGTGAATGATATTGATTTCATAATCTCTTTTTCATTCAGTTCTTGGTGTACAGAAATGCTGAAGATTTCTATGCTGATCATGTACCCTGCTGTATTGTTAAATTTGGTTATTACTTCTAAGATTTTTTTGGTGGAGTTCTTAGAATCCTCTTTGTAGAGAATAACTCATTTGCAAATTATAATAATTTCAGTTCTTTCCTGTATAACTTTCTTTTATTTATCTCTCTTTCTTAATTGCTCTGGTAAAAGTTTTAAGTACTATGTTGAATAGAAGAGGTGACAACAAATATCTTTGTCTTGTTCCTGATTTTATGGAGAATGCTTTATTTTCCAAGTTTAGTATGATGCTGGCTATTTGTTTGTTATAAATAGCTTCTTTCATATTCATGTGTGGCCCTTCTATACTTCTTTTCATCAGAATTTTTATCATGAAGGATTTTTTGACTTTGTAAAAAGATTTTCTGCATCTATTGTCATGATCATATCATTTCTGACCCTGCTTCTCCTAACATGTTACATTTATTGACTTACATGGGCTCAACCATTCTTGCATCTCTGGGATGAAACCTACTTAATTATGGTGTTTCATCTTTTTGATAATGTGCTGCATTCTCTTTGTTTATATCTTGTAGAGGATGTTTGCATCTATGTTCACTAATGGGATTGGCCTGTTTTATTCCTATTTAGCTGGGGTTTTATCCAATTTTGAAATCAAGGTCCCATAAACAAACTTGGCAGAGTTCCATCCTTTTCAATTTCTTTGAAGAGCTTGCAGACTATTGATAATGTAACATACTTAAAATTTTATAGAAATTTTATTTGATAGACTTTATTACTGTGATAATTTCATTGTGTTCTTATGCCTATTTATGTCTTCTTGGGTTAGTTTTGGTAGCTTTTCTGTGTCAAGAAATCTGTAATTTCCTCAAAATTTGCTAATTTGTTGAAACATAATTTTTGAAGTAGTTACAATATTTTGGATTTTGACAGTGCCCATTATGATTTATCCTTTCTCGTTTGCAATTGCACTTATGTGAGTCCTTTCTCTGTTTCTCTTAGTAGGTCTGACTAAGGGCATATTTTATTTTATTTATTGTTTAGAAGAACCAGCTCTTTAATTTTTCCTATAAGTCTAAGGTGGAAGTCTTCCTCCAAAACAGCACTTGATGCAGATATCCGTATACAATGGAGACCGGACACTGATGTGACCATCTAATCCTGTGCAACACAGAGTGAACCTGGCCTTTGACCACGTGATCTGGGTCCATGTTCACTAGCTCCAGACCATCAGTGGTATTCCCTCTAGCCTGCTCTCCAACCACTGGCTGTCTCATGTTACTTTACTTCCTTCATCCACTCCAGGAACTTGACAGTGTGAATCATGAGTTGGAGCCAAGGGGATGACCTTGGGACCAGATTTGAACACTCAGCCCTTTCCTACAATGGCATCTCTGCCAGCTCTTGTTCCACAATTGTGGTGGGTGCTATACAGAAGTCACTCACCAAATGCTGACTGTGAACAGCCACTCTGAAGGAAGTGTTCCACGTTCAGCTGACAAATGAGAAAATAAATATAATATTCTATTTTCAAAGTTTTGAGAGAAGTCCATAGTTTTTTCCCAAAGGACTACAGTATTGTACAATTTTAGCTTAGTTCACAAATTTGCTTTCGTTTGCTTTCTCGCTTTTCTAACACAGCCTTTTTTTCAAAATGGGTGTCATTCTATTGATATGTGATAACAAAGTACTACAATGTAGTTTTGACTTATGATTATGAAGTTCAGAATCATTTATATGATTTCGTTGTATATCTTCATAGAATTATCTAATTAAATCATTTGTCCATTGTTTTATATTTGATTAACAATAATAATTGTACACATTTATGAAGTGTAATATGATATTTTAAACTATGTATACAGTGTATACTGATCAATTTTGGGTTAATTATCATCCTGCTGCTAGAGAAGAGTGCACAGTATCAGACACAGCACCAAATCCATGTACCTTCAGCATTAACAATGTTTAATGCCCCATGAGCAGAGATGTACACACCTAATAGAGACATTGTCCATTAGTATCACAATGAGATTTCATTATACTACAGAAAGAATGGAAATTATCAAGAAATCAAAACATAACAAATGATGATGAGACTATGGCAAAAGAATGGGTGCACCTTTCTGGTGGGAGTGTAAAGTAGTACAACCATTATAAAATCAGTATGGATATTTTCCAAGAAATTAAAACAGAAAGTATTTTACTTGGCTATTGCCCTTCTAGATAACTTCACAAAACACTTAAAGGTAGTATATCACAGGGTCACATGCATACCAGTGTTTATAGGACGACAGCTCATAAGAGCTAAGTTATGAAAGAGACCTATATGTCCATCAGTACATTATTTAATAATAAAATATGGCATTTATAGACAGTGTGTTAGTGACTCACTTAGCTTCATAAGCTCAGGTTCATTCATTTGGCACTGAGAAAATCAAAGGAGGCCTGAATTTTTTATTAAAAAGGATTCATTCAATACTACCTCTGAGGAGATGGAGGGGTCTGTGGTTTCAAATCCCTAGCTCTTCATCTACAAGTGGGTAAAGGTCTTTCATAGTAAGCAAAGAAGTGGAGAAGGAGCACAGAGAGATAATTCAGAGCTCTAAACTTGCTTTATCATTTATTGACATCTTTAGCACATCCTTCTCTTTTCTGTGAAAAGGAAAGTAGACATTCACCCTTCTGGGGCTGCCATCTGTATATTCTGTCACTTGTTTTTAGCTGAGGAGAAGACAGAGTGTTGCCTATATGCTCAGCAGGAGGAAGTTAGAAGTTCCTTGCCTCTGAAAAAAATTTAACTTTAAAAGTACCATTTTTGCAGTGCTAGTGACAAAAGGAGTAATACTCTGTCATAAAGAAGGATACGACAAAATTTGTAATAGCTAAATCTTGGAAACAATCCAAATGCCCAACTGCAGAATGGATAAAAAAGATGTGGTATTTTTATACAATGGAGTATTAACTAGTCATAAAGAAGGATACACTTGAGGCTTTTATAGATAAATGGTTTCAACTTGAGACCATACTCATAAGTGAAATAAATCAGACTCACATGTGTAAATATCAGATTGTGTCCCTAGTGTAAAAAATTGACAGAGTAAATAAAATCCAAAATGTACAGTAGATATTGTGTAAATTAAAGAGAAAGAAGCTGCTCAAAAGGAAAAAACAACTGGGATATAGGAAAGGAGAAAAGAAAGAAGGGAAAAGAAAATATATATACAAGATAGATAACCAAACTACTAATCTCTGTTAGTTCATCAAAAATAACAGTTTATGCTTTCATTGATTGATCATTTTTATGCCTATATCTTGCAATCTGAATAACTACTTTGAAGATAAAATTACACAATACATTAACCAGTATTAATCTCCTATTATTTTGTTTTGAAACTCTGTATCATTTTTAATCCTCTTTCATTTTAAAATAAAAAATTAAAAAACACACATTTAAGATTGTTCAATGAAGCAGCCAGCACCGCAGGTTCTAGTGGTTGTGGGCAGGCCCAGCCAGGAGCAAGGCTCCAGCATTGTAGGCCTAGGAATTGCCCAGGCTTGCCTGGCACTCCAGAGGCTCTGAGCTCCTTGCAGCCAGACTCAGGGTCAGGGTGGCACCACACTTCAGGGTATGCTCTGCCTGGCTGCCTGGGTCCAGGAGGTATTGGCCCCCACCCAGTGAGGCAGAGGCTCCACCAGCACATTCCAGGAGTGTGCCTTCACTGGCTGCACACAGGATCCAACTCTGCCTGGTCCTGTGACTCAGTGCGGCCCACCAGGGGAATGGCCAGTCAGCCTCACAGGACACAGAGGTGCTGGGCCTGGCCCAGCCTGGGCCCCAGAACTGCTCATCAGGGACTCTCTGGTGTAGATACAGCACCTTGGGGAGCTTGGACTCTGCCCATCAGAGCACAGGGCACACATGAGCTCCATTGTTCAGTGGAGCTGCCAGCATGGTGGGTCCTGGAGGTTGTGGGCCCACCCAGTCAGGAACAAGGCCCTGGCACTGTAGGCCTGGGTCTTGACCAGGCTTGCCTGGCACTCCAGAGGCTCTGAACTCCTTGTAGCCAGACTCAGTGTAGGGGTGGCAACATGCTCCAGGGTACGCTCTGTCCAGCTGCCTGGGTACCGGAGGTCTTGACCCACACCCAGCAAGGCAGAGGCTCCACCAGCACACTCCAGGAGTGAGCCCTCACTAGTTGTGCACAGGATCCAGCTCTACCCAGGCCCATGACTCAGTGCAACCCACCAGGGGAATGCCCAGTCAGCCTTGCAGGACACAGAGTCACACAGGTCTCAGAAGAAAATGAAAAAAAGAAAGACCAAGAGGCAGTCTCAATCTCTCAGCCGACCAAAAAAAACACAAGAGACACTGAAATAGAAGACACTGGGAGTCATGAAACTAAACTTTCTGAAATAATAGCAAATGCATTAAAGAAACAGCTCTATGAAGCTATAGAGAAACTCAAATCAGAAATAATCTCTCAGTTAAAAAATGAAATGACTATCGTTATTAAAGAAATGTGTGTATAAAAAGAAGAGCATGATAAAGAAATAGAACTTAAGAAAATGATAGAAACTTTGAATAAGCAATATAAGCCACAAACAGAATGCATGAAAGAGATTCAAAGGGAAATGCAGGAAATGAAAAATTCCATGGAAAGTTTGAAAAACTACTTGAATGAAGCTGAAGATAGAATCTCAGATCTTGCAGACAGCAAGGGAGCTTATGGCCATGAAAGAAAAGATCTCTTAAAAATAGTAAAGAACCAAGAAGCAACAATTCAACAGCTGCAAGATGATGCCAAGAGAAATAACATAAGATTAATAGGCATAAATGAAAAAGCATGGGTCAATACTAATGACCTGTGAAGAGTATTCACAGAAATGATAGCAGAAAACTTTCCAAACATGGGAAGAGAATCTCAAATACAGGTAACTGAGGCATACAGAACCCCAGTTAACCTTAAGCAAAATAAATCTTCAGCCAGACATATAATAATAAGGGTATCAGAAATACAGCACAAGAACAAAACACTAAAAGTTGTCAGAGAAAAGAAACAGATAACTTATGAAGGAAAGCCTATCAGAATCACAGCAGACTTCTCAACACAAACCTTTAAGTTAAGAAGAGCTTGGAGTGAAGTATTTCAAACCTGAAAGAAAACAACTTTCAACCCAGATTGATGTACCATGCAAAACTATCCTTAAAAATTGAAGGAGAAATGAGATACATTAATGACAAAGAACAACTGAAGAAATTTATGGCCACCAAACCAACACTACGAAGAGTGTGGAAAGAAACAGACTGGCAGAGCAGGTTAAGAAACAAAACTCAACAATCTGCTGGGTGCAAGAAACACATTTCACTCAAAAGGAAATTCACAGACAAAATCAAAGGCTGGAAAACAATACTCCATGCAACAGGAATCCAGAAAAAAGCAGGGGTAGCTATTATGTTTGCAGACAAAGTGAACTTCAAACTGAGAATGATCAAAAGAGATAAAGAAGGTCACTACATACTTGTTAGGGGAAAACTTCAAGAGGAAGAGATTGCAATCATAAATATATATGCACCGAATATGGGAGCACTGAACTATGTAAGACAATTCTTAATTGACGTGAAAAACCAAACAAACAATAATACAGTTATAGCAGGGGAACTTAGCACACCACTGTCACAGAAAGACACATCAACTAAACAAAAAACGAGCAAAGAAATAACAGAACTGAAACAAACTTGAGAACAAATGGAACTAGTAGATGTGTACCAAGTACTAAACCCATTAACATCAGAATACACATTCTTCTCAGCTGCACATGGGTCATTCTCTAAAATAGATCATATACTGGTTCACAAAACATGCTTAAGTAAATGCAAAGGAACTGAAATAATTCCGTGCATATTATCTGACCATAGCGCAGTAAAATTGGAAATTAATGACAAAAAAACCTATGATAACCACATAAAAACATGAAAATTAAACAATACTCCCCTAAATAAACAATGAGTCACAGAAGAAGTTAAAGAAGAAATTAAAAAATACCTAAAATTGAATGAAAATGCAAATACAAATTACCAGAACCTGTGGGACACAATGAAAGCAGTCCTCAGAGGGAAATTTATAGCACTAAACTCCCAAATCAGAAAAATCGAAGGAACACATATAAACAACCTAATGCTGCACCTCAAACTTCTAGAAAAAGAAGAGCAAGTCAAGTCCAAAGCCCAAAGAAGGGAGGAAATTATTAAGATTAGAGCAGAAATTAATGCAATTGAAATTAAGAAACAATACAAAGAATGAATCGAAGAGTGGGTTCTTTGAAAGAGTAAATAAAACTGATAAACCCCTAGCCAACCTTATTAAGAAGGGGAAAGAAAAAACAAAGATTCATGCAATAAGAAATGAAAAGTGTAAAATCACTACAGACCCTGGGCAAATACAGAAGATCATCAACACCTACTTCCAAAACCTTTACTCACATAGACTGGATAACACAGAAGAAATGGATAGACTCTTAGAAAAATATGAATTATCAAAGCTGAATCAAGAAGATGCAAACCTGCTGAATAACCCAGTTTCAGCTAATGAAATTGAAAATGTAATTAGGTCCCTACCAACAAAGAAATGCCCGGGCCCTGATGGATTCACCACTGAATTTTACAAGAAATTTAGGGAAGTCTTAATGCCAGCATTCCTCAGACTCTTCAATGAAAATTGAAAGGGAAGTAAGTCTCCCTAACTCATTCCTGGCAACAAGAATTACCCTAACACCAAAACCAGAGAAAGACTCAACCAAAAAAGAAAATTACAGACCAATCTCCCTCATGAACATAGATGCAAAAAACCTCAACGAAATACTGGCAAATAGAATACAGCAAGTTATCAGAAAGACGATACACCATGATCAAGTGGGATTTATCCCAGGAATGCACGGATGGTTCAACATATGCAAATCAATAACTGTAGTACACCGTATCAACACGGCCAAGGACAAGAACCACACGATCATCTCAATAGATGCAGAAAAAGTTTTTGACAAAATCCAACACCCATTCAAGAGAAAACCTTACAGAAAATCAGAACAGATGGTCTCTACCTCAACCTGATAAAAGCCATATATCATACATCAACCGCCAACATCTTACTAAATGGGGAAAAACTGAAAACTTTCAACCTAAAATCAGGATCAAGACAAGGATATCCATTATCACCCCTCATATTCAATATAGTTCTGGAAATACTAGCCAGAGCAATTAGACAAGAAAAAGAAACAAAGGGAATAAGGATAGCATGGAAAGAAGTGAAATTATCATTATTTGCAGATGATACGATACTCTATATAGAAGACCCCCGAAAATTCAAAGGAAGATTTCTAGAAGTAATAACCAAATTCAGTGAGTTTGCTGGATACAAGGTCAACACTCAAAAATCGATAGCATTCCTGTACACAAACAACAAATCACTGAGAGAGAATCAAGGGAAGCCACACCCTTCACTGTAACATCCAAAAAATAAATACTTAGGAATCAGTCTAACAAAGGAAGTAAAAGATCTATACAGTGAAAATTACATTACTCTAAAGAAGGAAATAGAAGATGATTTCAGAAATTCGAAAGTTATTCCATGTTCATGAATAGGAAGATCAAACATGGTGAAAGTGGCCATTCACCCAAAATTATTATACAGATTTAATGTAATCCCAATCAAAATACCACTTGCGTACCTCAGAGAACTAGAGAAAGCATTCCTGAAATTCATCTGGAACCAGAAAAGACCTAGAATAGCAAAGGCAATTCTGGGCAACAAAGCTAAGGCAGGAGTCATCACAATCCCCGACTTGAAACTGTACTACAAAGCTACTGTGATCAAATCAGCATGGTACTAGAATCAACACAAACCTGAAGATAAATGGAATAGATGAAAAGATACAGCCACAACTACAAACAAACTTAGCCACCTCATCTTTGACAAAGGGGCCAAACATGTATATTGGAAGAAAGATAGCCTCTTTAACAAATGGTGCTGGAAAAACTGGCTTTCTCTATGCCATAAGCTAAAACTAGATCCATGTCTATCACCATGCACTAAAAGAAAGTCACAATGGATTAAAGATCTGAATATTAAAACAGAGACACTAAACTTACTAGAAGACAGAGTCGGTAAAAATCTTGGTGACATAGGAGTAGCCAGAGAGTTCATGAACAAAAATCAAATTGCACATGAAACACTTTCTAGAATCAACAAGTGGGATCTCATCAAACTAAAAAGTTTTTGCATGTAAAAGGAAATCATCAACAGAGTGCAAAGAAAACCCACAAACTGGGAAAATATCTTAGCCAATAATCTATCACACAAAGGACTTCTACCTAAAACATACAAAGAATTAAAAGAAATCAGGCCCATAAAGTTCAGAGACCCAATCCAAAAATGGGCATCAGAGATGAATACACACGTCTCAAAGAAATACAAATGGCAAATAAGTATATGAAAAAATGTTCAACTTCAATGGTCATTTGGGAAATGCAAATTAAAACAGCACTGCGATTCCATCTCATTCCAGAAAGAATGGCCAAGATTAAAAAATCAAGCAACAACAAATGCTCAAGGGGCTGTGGGGAAAAAGGAACTCTTCTCCACTGTTGGTGCGAGTGTAGACTGGTGCAACCACTGTGGAAGTCAGTGTGGAGATTCCTCAAGAAACTAAGATTAGAGATCCCATTCAACCCAGCTATCCCACTTCTGGGCATTTTCCCAGAATTATAAACATCATACTACAGTGATATTTGTGCACCCATGTTTATAGCAATTCAGTTTGTAATAGCCAGATCTTGGAAACAACCCATGTGACCATCAGCCGAAGAATGAATAAAAAAGATGTTGTATTTTTATACAACAGAGTGGTACTCAGCTATTAAGAAAAATTGCACTGAGACTTTTATATGTAAATGAACACGACTTGAGACCATACTCATAAATGACATAAATGAAATCCACGTGTGTAAATACCATATTGTCTCCCTAGTGTAAGAAGGTGATAATGTATGCGTAATCCAAAATCTATAATAGATACTATGTAAGGGTAACAAACAGCTCGAAGAGCAAAAGTAATTGGGAAGGGTAAAGGGGGAAAGAGGGAAGGGAAAGGGAAAAGATATAAATCTGTATATATGTATATGTAAGATGACTAAAACGAACACACTGCTGAATGTACTCATTATTGAGAAAGAACAGTTAATACTCATATGATCATATCAATTTTACATTTCTATATCTGTTAATGTAAACAACCATTTTGAAGGTAACAATATGCAATATTGCAACCATTGTCAAGTTAATATCATCCTGTTTTGTAAACCTGTAATGTTACTGTTGTGCATTTACTCTAGTCGTTTGTTTGTCTCTTTTGCTTTTTGTCTTTCTTATATGTGTCTTTTTTTCTCTTAAATAAAAATAAAAATATAATAAAAAATAAAAAATAAAAAAATTATGTTGGGGAAATTAATATGTGTTTACACAAATTTGCAACTGGACCCATTTTTTTCACAATGTATTACATGAAAATTAGCAAAAATCATTACGAAAACAGAAACACTGAAGCAACTGGAGATAAAATACATAAAAGAGTTGAAGTCATATAGGTATAAGAAAAGATTTCCTAAATAGAACCACAATTGCACAAGAAATAATAGTAGGAATCATCAAATGTGAATATATCAAATTAAACATCTGCATGGTTGAAAAATCAATTGGTAGTGTGAAAAAACAACCTAAAAATTGGGAAAAAATTTTGAGAGCTACTGCTCCCACAGAGGACTTACATCTGGAATATACGAAAATTTAAAAAATTGCATGACATAAAATAAGACTCAATCAAGAAATATGCAAGTGAAATGAACAGGCGCTTCTGAGAGGAAGAAGTACAAAAGGCCAACAAATACATGGAAAAGAGTTCAACATCTTTGGCCAATACACAAGTGAAAAGTAAAACGACAGTAAATTCCATCTTTCATTAAGAAGTCAAAAAGTAACAAACACGGACAAGGCTGTGGCTAAAATAAACCTATACTGTTGGTGAGAATGTTAACTAGTACAATCATTGTGTAAATCAGTATGGAGATTTCTCAAAAAATTAAAATTAAAAATTCCATATAACCAGGCATGCCTCTTCAAGATATCTTCCCCAAAGAGCTGAAGACATCATACTGTAATCATACATTCATACCAATGATTACAGCAGCACAATTCATGATAGGCAAATCCTGAAAGCAGCTTATATCATCATCAACAGATGACTGGATGAATAAAATATGGTATCTATAAATAATAGATTACAATTTAGCTATAAATAATGAAAATGAGATATTTTTAGGAAAATGGATGTACAAAGAGAATGCAATGTTGAGTAAATTGAAATAGACACACGAGCCGCACGCCATAAGAATCAGCGTGAACATCAGGGAAACGCCGGCCAGCCACGCAGGACACAGAGGTACGCAGCCCAGCCCAAATCAGCCCAGGAACCCATAGCTGCTCACCGGGAATTGAGCAACATAGCTGCAGGCACCTGGAGAGCTTGGGCCCCCCCGATAGAGTGCAGAGCGCACGGCAGCTCCATTCTTCAGCCGCGCGGCTCGGCTTGAGCGTGTGCCATCCCACAGCTCCTGTGCAGACCGCGCCGCCCAGCAGGGTTGCTCCCAGCACTGTAGGCCTGGGACCTGCCTGGGCCTGCCCCGCAGGCATAGCTGTTGGGCCGAGCTTGCAGACAGAACCAGGGTCGGGTCCGCGTCACGCACGGTGCCCAGCATAGCTCCCTGGGACCGGGAGGCCTTGGTCCCCACCCAGTAAAAGAAGAGGCTCCAGCTGCATGCCCCGGGAGGCCGCCCTTCCTTGCTGCACACGGGAACTAGCCTACTGGGTCCCGCTATCCTGCACGCTGCAAGAATCAGCGCGAACCTCAGGGGAAGGCCAGCCAGCCTCACGGGACACAGAGCTACATGGATTCCAGAAGAAAATGACAAAACGAAAGACCAAGAGGCAGTCTCAGTCCCCCAGCCCACAAAGAACAAACCCAAGAGACACTGAAATGGAAGACAGTGGGAGTCACAAAAATGGACTTTCTGAAATGATAGAAAATGCAATAAAGAAACAGCTTGATGAAGCTATAGAGAAAATCAAATCAGAAATATTCTCT